>JAMPIV010011352.1:0-146827 GCA_024509875.1 Oreohelix idahoensis | reverse complement strand
AAAGAGAAACAGATGATGGCGCCCGAGTCACAGATACATAGGGTTTGAGTCTAAGAGTTTTTCTTTGTTTTATCTCGTAATTATACGCACAGAGTTTGAAAAAAAAATCTGATTTAACCTAAGACAAAACACAAGAACTCTAGCCTTAGCAACAAATTATGCAGATATGAAAAAAAATTTTAGGACAGCAACAGGGTGTCAAAGATTATAATAGTGAAAAATATCACTCAAACCAGCGTACACTCATTCATTCCGCCATGGCTTCTCATTCAGGTACTCACGACTTTGCTCGCTGCCTCTTGGAACACATTGATTTTAGTTTTTCACACAGACTCAAAAAATGCAGTCTTCTGCCAAGAAGTCCCCAGTTCCAAAAGACGTATTTAACTTGGAGTCTCCGGGAACGACTACTTGGGTATGCAAATTTGTTCAAATGTCTGATTAAGTCACCTAACACTTATTCCAGGCGCGGGAGTTAGCAGAGCACAGTGTCAATAGCGTAGGTTTCTAAAAAAATGATGAATGTCAGGTCGGTGCCTTCCCTCAGTATAGGATTCACTTTAGTCACACCACAGATTTGTCCACAAGATATAATCTACTAAGTTCGGGGAAATGATTGTAAAATATTCACGCCACCAGGGCAGCAAATTATATAGAGTTTCTAGAAGAAATTAAGTGCTGGCTCCAAGGTCCAGTAATTTATCATTACAGTCTTTGAAAACCCGTTATAGGGATATTAGTATTTCTGTCTAACTTGCACCGTCAGATCAGTGTTACTTGAGAAAACCCACGTGGTTCAAAATAAGGACTGTCTATTTCTTCACAAGTATGGAAACTACTACTAGGTGCTGGTAAAGTTAGGGTCACCCCAAAACTTTCACTGTGTGGAGGAAAAAATAACACATGTAATATAATACACAGAATCTGGTACTGGTTAAAACTTACATTTAAAAACTTGCAAGCAGAGAGCTTTGCTTATCATTTAAACTTCCCGTGACGTAAGTTATATTTAAAAATCAGCAATCCTCATAAATTAAGAACACGTGCGTATTCCGTCACCATTCATGAGGATGGATTCTAGAGTTTATACGTTAGTTTAGAAAAATACACTCGACTGAGTATTAGCAGTTAAATTAAATTCATAAATAGCTACAATTGCCGTTATAAGCTAGAAATTAAATTTTTAGTCTGCTTTCCACTGAATGCTTCCCTAGAAAATATAATAGCCTACCACTTTATTTCTCTTCTGCGCTAAAGAAATAGATTAAAATGAATTAAGCGATTTAACACTTTAACACTCACAAAATCTATATATCTATCATATTAATTACCTCAACCACAGAATTACAGGTAGTCGCACAACTTAAGAATAAAAATGCTGAAAATATTTCTGGAAGTCTAGAAGTTCGACAAATTGCCGAAACAAACTGAGATCTTCGCTAACAGCTATTCTGTTTTCGAGCGACCTATCTACTGTGGAGTCTATGAGCGAGAATGAAATTAAAGTTTCAAACTTGGCCAATATCTTAAAATCAGACAAAGGGCCCAAACTATTTCGCCACGCGAAATTATCTCCCCTACTCCCAACATTTACGTCCGCTTAACGCGTGTCGTAACTGTCACCTACTGACCACGATGTACGCGTGTCAGTTTCAAATCCCAGACAGCCTGACTCCATTGCCCAAGTGAGCGCCGTGTCAGTTTGGGATTTTCCAGACAGATGTCTGGATACTGACCGGTGCAGATGTAAAGTATCACACCTCACCGGGACTTATGCCAAGAAGAAGCTCGCGCGCTCGGTGAGAATGTAGACGATTTGCTACGTCCTATGTTCAGCGAACCGACTTATCACGCCTTCTGACGCCCTGCAGCCCTGACATCTACGTAATATCGTCCTAGCGCGATTCTCAGTTTAAGAGAAAGGAAAACAGGTAAAGTTTGCGAATTATATGAAAATAATATACGCAAAACGAATGGATGAAAAATATACAGGAAAAAGGAAATACAGAGATAATAAAGAGAGAATTTATGTGAAAGAATAGGAAGAAGTTGTAGGAAATTAAATGAATATAAACCCTACGTGACAGAGCCTTCCCCCCTTTAAGATATGGAAGCACTCCATGTCTACGTTATGGAGTTTAATTTCCTATAACCGTAGCTTCGGGGTGTCTGTCTTCTTCCCTCTCCTCTTCCCCCTCCATCTCTGTCCAATTCCTACTCAAGTCCACTCCTCAAAGTTTCCTTCCCCCGGAATGTCTCCCATGCGCGCTTGAAAGAGCGTCGCCGCTTCTGACATTTTTGAAAGATTTCCTGTGATAGCGGTGGAATATCCCTGCCACTATCGTCATCTTCGTCAGTTTTGGCGATCGTCAGGAGATGGTCGGAGGTTGGCACTGGTTTTTCCAAGTATCTCTTTAAGAGATTTAAATGGAAAACCTTCTCCTTTCCTTCAATAGAGATCTGGTAGTTAGCCTTAGAAATCTTTTTCAGGACGGTAAAACGGCCCTTGCCATCCGATCTTCAGTTGGTTGTTCTCGGTAGGGAGCAACACACCAAAACTTTCTCTCCTGCTTCCAGTTCTCTCTCTTCCGCGACTTTCCTGTATCGGTTAGCGTGCTTTGTGCGAGCTCGCTTAAAGTTAGTCGTTGCTAGGTCCCACCCTAGTTTCAACCTTTCCTTTAAAACCGACACATATTTACTTGCTGAGACGACTGTCTCATCCGCCTTCTCGTCTGTCAGAGACTGAAGTAAGGCTTCAAGCGGGCCCTTAATGGGTCTGCCAAATAAGAGTGTAGCTGGCGAAAATCCTGTGGAAGTATGAGGAGATTCTCTGTAGCCAAATAATGCTGCAGGAATACAGAGATCCCAATCTTCAGGTTTCACTTGTGCCAGCTTACTTAGCATCATGGTGAGGTTTCCATTAGCACGTTCCACGAGCCCATTTCCCGCCGGAGTATATGGCTTAGTGTGGATGTGTTGGGTCCTCAAGATCTTAACGATCTCATCCATCAACAGGTTTCGGTATGGAGATCCATTATCCGTCAACACTTGCTGAGGGAATCCCAACCGAGTGAAAATCTGCACGAGGGCTTCTGCGACATGCTTGGCATCTGCGCATGTTAGCGGGATAGCTTCTGCCCATAAAGTGCATGTATCGACTAAGGTCAGGATGAACCTGTTCCTTCTTTTAGTCCTTTCGAAAGGCCCTAAAATGTCGATCACAACCCGTTCGAATGGTGTTCCCATTATTGGCATTTCACCCATGTGGACTGGGGGGGGTCCGTTGCTTGGGTGGTACACGTTGGCACTGGGCACAGGATTTGACATATCTGATAATATCAGTATTCACTCCAGGCCACCAATAATGAGTGGTTATACGTTGGTTTGTGGCGTTCTGTCCCATATGTCCGCTAAAGGGAAGAGAGTGCCCCATTTCTAGGATTTGGCTTCTGTACTGTTTCGGTACTAGGAGCTGGTTGTAACCTTGGTCAGGCTTGCCCGTTCTCCGATAAAGTACGCCATCCTCAGAAAAAAATGTCCCCGTGCTGTTTGGGTTCCTTAGCCATGGGCAGTTTCCTAAAGCAGGGTGCCAAAGTAGGGTCCTTGTATTGCGCTTCTTTAAGTTCCATAGGTAACAAATTTGGCGCAGGCTCCCGTTCCTTCTTGGTTTGCCCTCTTGTAGTTACTGCTGCCACAATCGGCTCTTCCGGTTTCCCAATACACACGTATCTCCCGCCAAGTATGACTGGGTAGATGGGATCATCCATAACAGCCGCTTTGATCACACCTCTGACAAAGTCAGAGTGTATCTCCACCAATGCGATGGGAAGCGCTGTAGGTGCCTCACTCTTACGAACTCCACAAAGTTGGACGGTCTCTGCTGTCTCTTGACCGGGTTTGACCAGGTTCCTGGCAACAATGCAATCATAAGAAAGCCCCGTGTCAAATAAGCAAGAAGTTTGAGAACCGTTCAAAGTAACAGTACCTCGCGTTGAGGGTCTATCCCCAACAGGTTTGGAATCACTGTCAACAATTCCGCCTTGCGAGACTGTCAATAAGCATGCGATGCGTTTCGGCTCGGTGTGCTCGGTCTGATCATATGTCCCGTGCTCAGGGGTTCTCCCTTTGCCACCTTGTCCTTTCTGGCTACGCTGCCATGTAGGGCGGTCGGGTTGATCAGACTGTTTGGGGTGGTTGGGGTACTTGTTCTTGTAGAACTTGGATTTTTCAGGAGGGGGGTTTTGAGGTCCAGTTTCTCTGTGGTTGTTTAGGTTAGAAGCCTGAGAAGATTGCTCTAGGTTATGTTTTCGAAAATGCTCCTCTGTCGGTTTCCGCTTTGTGGCCGGTAGTTCAACCAGCGCATTGTGATAACGCTCAGACTTTTCCAAAATGTCTTCAAGTTTTTCTGCCCCCTGCTCAGCGAGAAATCTCCGGGTATCAGCAGACAAAGTGTTCTTTATTTGTTCAGTTAGAACAAGTTCCTCAAGACCTTCATAGGTAGAGGGGAGCTGCGAAAGCTCAAGGCACTTTGTTAGATATCCCTTAAGACGAGATGAGAACTGGTGAAAAGTTTCAGAATTCTCTTTCCGGCTGTTGCGAAACAGTTGCAAAAACTTGCGAGCGTTCATTTCAAAACGCTCCAGTAACGCTTTCTTCAACACATCGTAGTCGTCTTGTTGGCTACTTTCCAGCTTAGAATAAACATCATAAGCAGAACCTTTTAGGGCCTGGGAAAGTTTCATATTCCAACGCGACCTCTCTAACCCGTACAGAGTTGCAATTTTCTCAAATTTTTCTAACCATGTGTCAATCTTCTCATTTGGACAAGGGAAAGACTCAAGAGTGAAAGACATAGCGTTGAGTTGAAGAGATTGAGTGTTAGAAGGATCAGTTAGGGAGGAATGAGGAGAAGATTCTCCATTGCTGGAGGTAGAGGCAGCACCACGACTTTGGAATTCTAGAGTTTTAAGAGCCAACTCATGCTGTCGTCGTTGCTCATTTTCTCTTTCCTCATGCTGTCTCTCCTCCCTTTCCTTCTCATGCTGTCTCTCTTTCTCCTTCTCTCTTTCCTCATGCTGTCTTTCCTTCTCTCTTTCGTTCGCCCTGCGAATTTCCATTTCCTCCTCAATCTTCTTCTGCTGTAATAGCCGGTCTTCTGCTTCTTTCCTCCTAGCTTCTTCTGCTTTCCTCTCCGCATCATATCTCTCAAGTTCGTCCCTGACAAAAGCTTTCGCTTCCTCTCCTTCCAGTCCCTCCTCTCTCGCTTCGTCCCTGAGAAGTTGTCTAAGCTTTGCCCTCTCGGCCATATTATGTCAGTGACTGAGACTGTTGGAGAAAGAAAATAGGAAAAAGAATAACCTGGTTCCTACCACTTACGAGAAAAAAAAACCAAAAATTCAAAAGATGATATCCTTAACCCTGGGATACCTCCTCCAAAGTAAAATCTAACTATCGCTGCTATTATCGGCAATAAAGCACTCAATGCAAAACACGACTACGCCAAATAAATGGTAGTTAAGATTACAACTGAAAATATAAGTTGCTACAGTGGAAAAGCAAAAGAATATTGCAAAAATTAAAGAGAAAAATAATCCCTTAATTATTAAAAATCCACTATAAGTTCGCCCCTGAAGTCAGATCGGGTAAGGGAGGGAATTAATCTGGACAAAAAAGTCCGAAACACACTCCTTAACTTAGTTCAAACGCCGTTCTGCCTCAGTACCCAGTGAATGTTATACACTCACCACTTTACCAGCATTTAGTATTACAATCAGCAGTTAACATATATCCCGACAAAATCAACCTGTAACCAAAATGTATATTATTCAAAGATGCTGTGGAAAAAAAAAACTTATTAGTTTGTGTGGTCAGCACGCCCGTAAACAGATCGCTAGTCTAGGGGGTAATTATTTTAAAAAGATACAAAACTCACAAGACATCACACTCTTACTCTATTACAGAATAAGAATCTTAAATACAAAATCCAGATAGACGAGTCCACGTTTGTCGTACTCGTCTTCCTATTCTAAGTTCAAAGACCGGAAACGAGTCCTCATTTGTCGTAGATTTCCGATAGGAGAATTAAGACTAGGTTTGGTCCCTTCTGAATAGGTTTGAATAGGTGATAGACTCAGTGAGAGTTAGTGAAAGGTAATAGAATTTCCACACACGTGAGATGATAGATTTGATATAGTGGCTGTCTCTGAAAGCGAAAAGAATTCTTCTCTCTCTCACCTATCTTCTACAACAGTTGTTACAGCGTCAGACAGACTACACCAATATACATATTACGTATATTTCTATCACTCACAGGCACGCACATACACGTGACGACAGGTAAACACACAGACGTGGGAAAACTATAACAATGATATATATATTATCTAGAACGAGCTGACCAAACACGATTATTTAGTTCAAGAGCGATTTTAATATCAGGAAAAATCGGCTCACAACATCAAAGAAAGTACATCAAGGAAAATACATATACACATAGTCATAAAAAATCAAGGAAATGTTGCAAGGATGATAGCCCCGTTATAGTGTTAACTCTAGGTTTAGTCCGGCCCCGTTAAGAGAACAGATGATGGCGCCAGAGTCACAGATACATAGGGTTTGAGTCTAAGAGTTTTTCTTTGTTTTATCTCGTAATTATATGCACAGAGTTTGAAAAAAAATCTGATTTAACCTAAGACAAAACACAAGAACTCTAGCCTTAGCAACAAATTATGCAGATTGGAAAAAAAAATTAGGACAGCAACAGGGTGTCAAAGATATAATAGTGAAAATATCACTCAGACCAGCGTACACTCATTCATTCCGCCATGGCTTCTCATTCAGGTACTCACGACTTTGCTCGCTGCCTCCTGGAACACATTGATTTTAGATTTTCACACAGACTCAAAAAAAATGCAGTCTTCTGCCAAGAAGTCCCCAGTTCCAAAAGACGTAATTAACTCGGAGTCTCCGGGAACGACTACTTGGGTATGCAAATTTGTTCAAATGTCTGATTAAGTCACCTAACACTTATTCCAGGCGCGGGAGTTAGCAGAGCACAGTGTCAATAGCGTAGGTTTCTAAAAAATGATGAATGTCAGGTCGGTGCCTTCCCTCAGTATAGGATTCACTTTAGTCACACCACAGATTTGTCCACAAGATATAATCTAGTCGGGAAATGATTGTAAATATTCACGCCACCAGGCAGCAAATTATATAGAGTTTCTAGAAGAAATTAAGTGCTGGTTCCAAGGTCCAGTATTTATCATTACAGTCTTTGAAAACCCGTTATAGGGATATTGGTATTTCTGTCTAACTTGCACCGTCAGATCAGTGTTACTTGAAAAAAACCCACGTGGTTCAAAATAAGGACTGTCTATTTCTTCACAAGTATGGAAACTACTACTAGGTGCTGGTAAAGTTAGGGTCACCCCAAAACTTTCACTGTGTGGAGGAAAAATAACACATATAATATAATAAACAGAATCTGTACTGGTTAAAACTTACATTTAAACTTGCAAGCAGAGAGCTTTGCTTATCATTTAACTTCCCGTGACGTAAGTTATATTTAAAAATCAGCATTCCTCATAAATTAGGAACACGTGCGTATCCCGTCATCATTCATGAGGCTGGATTCTAGAGTTTATACGTTAGTTTAGAAAAATACACTCGACTGAGTATTAGCAGTTAAATTAAATTCATAAATAGCTACAATTGCCGTTATAAGCTAGAAATTAAATTTTCTACTGCTTTCCACTGAATACTTCCCTAGAAAATATAATAGCCTACCACTTTATCCCTCTTCTGCGCTAAAGAAATAGGTTAAAAATGAATTAAGCGATTTAACACTTTAACACTCACAAAATCTATATATCTATCATATTAATTACCTCAACCACAGAATTACAGGTAGTCGCACAACTTAAGAATAAAAATGCTGAAAATATTTCTGGAAGTCTAGAAGTTCGACAAATTGCCGAAACAAACTGAGACCTTCCTAACAGCTATTCTGTTTTCGAGCGACCTATCTACTGTGGAGTCTATGAGCGAGAATGAAATTAAAGTTTCAAACTTGGCCAATATCTTAAAATCAGACAAAGGGCCCAAACTATTTCGCCACGCGAAATTATCTCCCCTACTCCCAACATTTACGTCCGCTTAACGCGTGTCGTAACTGTCACCTACTGACCACGATGTACGCGTGTCAGTTTCAAATCCCAGACAGCCTGACTCCATTGCCCAAGTGAGCGCCGTGTCAGTTTGGGATTTTCCAGACAGATGTCTGGATACTGACCGGTGCAGATGTAAAGTATCACACCTCACCGGGACTAATGCCGAGAAGAAGCTCGCGCGCTCGGTGAGAATGTAGACGATTTGCTACGTCCTATGTTCAGCGAACCGACTTATCACGCCTTCTGACGCCCTGCAGCCCTGACATCTACGTAATATCGTCCTAGCGCGATTCTCAGTTTAAGAGAAAGGAAAACAGGTAAAGTTTGCGAATTATATGAAAATAATATACGCAAAACGAATGGATGAAAAATATACAGGAAAAAGGAAATACAGAGATAATAAAGAGAGAATTTGGTGAAAGAATAGGAAGAAAATGTAGGAAATTAAATGAATATAAACCCTACGTGACATCAGGGCTGTTGAAGTGAAGGGCCACCGGTTAATGTTTGCCACGATGGATGTCATTCAAGTGCTCCCGAAACCTGTCTGCCAAACGTCTGCCAGTTTTACCAATATAGGTCATGTCACACCTTTTGCAGATGATAGCATAAATCAGGTTTCTGGATTCGCACGTGAAAGACTCCCCAATGGCAAATTTACCGTTCGGAAAGGAGACTGACTGCGTTTGGAGTACAAAAGGACAGGTCTTACATAAGCGGCGTTGGCACGGTTTAGTACCAAAATAAGAAGGACTAGTTTGTCTCAAGCGACTATGCACAAGAATATCCATAAAATTCATGTCCTTACGATATGCCAACAAAGGGGTATCACGAAACAACTCTCTGGTATCAGGATCGGAGTGGAGAATAGGCAGATGACGGAACAGAATTTTTTTCACCGCCAAACAGTGAGGGTGGAAAGTTAAGACAAGTTTGAGTCTGTCGGATGTAGTAGTAGGTTTAGCAGTAAGTGCAACCTGACGAATAACGGAACGAATGCGATTAAGGGTATCAGATAAGACTCTTTCAGGATAGTGACGTCGGCAAAAAAAAAACTCGAGCATTTCTTGAACTCGTTCACGGAAATCATCTTCATCGTGACATATCCGACGTAAGCGTAGAAGTTGAGAGTAGCGAATGAATTTTTACAGCTGAGAGGGTGAGAAGAGGTGTAAAGAAGGAAACCATGAGCATCAGTAGATTTATAAAAGACAGAGGTAGTAAGGCCAATAGGAGTAATATTGACAGTAAGGTCAAGGAAGTTAACTGAAGTGGTAGAAATCTGAGAAGTGAATTTGATGGCAGGATGGAAATTGCCAACATAGTCAATGAATCTACGGAGGTTAACGTCAGACATGTCTGTGACACCAATACCATCGTCGATATAGCGACGGTAAAACTCAGGTAATGGTCCATCGTAACTTTGAAGCACCAAATATTAAAAGTGACCCATGAAGAGGCAGGCATAACTCGGGCCCATTTTGGTGCCCATAGCAACCCCACTAATTTGATTAAAGAACTGGCCATTGAATTCAAAAGAGTTGAGAGTGAGAACCAATTCCGCAAGGCGAAGCAGAGAGCCGGTGCTAAAAGTAAGGTCAGTGCGTCTGTCGAGAAAAAAATTGGAGTGCTTTAAGGCCATCAGAGTGTGGAATGGAAGTATAAAGCGAACAAACATCCAGAAGGAAAAGTGTGGTAAGTGTGGTCAGGTGTGAATTGGATGGAATCAAAAGTAGTGATAGCATGGGTGGTGTCCTTTAGATAGGAAGGTAGATTAGCCACTAAGGGTTGCAAAATACTATCCAGGTGATCAGAGATACGTTCAGTGGGACAAGAACAGGCTGAAACAATAGGTCGACCCGGATAGTCAATTTTATGAACCTTAGGAAGCATGTAGAAGGAAGGTTTACCTAGACTACTATCAAGAATATGGAGAGACATGGCACTAGAAGGAAGGAGGTTACCTTGGATTAGATCACGAATAGTAGCATGAACAGTAAGATTATGGCGGAATGTGGCATCCCCAGAACTGGATGAATAAAAGGTGGAGTTGCCGAGCTGTGAGACTCCTTCTTGAATGTACAAGTCCTTTCGCCAAACTACCACTGCACCATCTTTATCGGTAGGTTTAATGATAATGTCATCCCGCTTTTTAAGGGATGACAAAGACCGCCACTCAGAAGTAGTCAGGTTAGATCGACGTAGACGGAGTAGAGAAAGTTGATTAATGTCATGCAAAGTGTTAGCAATATATAAATCAAGAGCAGCAGAGGCACCTGGAGCCGGAGTCCAGTCTGACTTAGGTTTATTAAAATGACGAAAGATATCCCCGTCTGGCTTAGAATCATTACCCTTCCTATGGTAATACTGAAGACGCATGCGACGATGGAAGCGGTAGACATCTTGGAGCATAGAATATTTATCAAATGTCGAGCGGAGAGGAAAAAACTTGAGACCTTTACTAAGAACAGATAATTCATCAGGAGGTAGGTGTAGATCAGGAGGAATGCAAATAACTTTGGTAGAAGTGGGAACAGGGGACGCTGAAGATTCAGAAGGAACATGAGGATGGAGGCGACGCAATTTTTCTTTTTTATGCGTGCTCAGCCGAGTGTAGAGCTCCTTATTAGTATCATGAATAATAGTACGAATAAGAAGCAAGGCTGTCGGGTACGAAGAAGACAGTAGACGAAGTTGGTGAGTGAGGTTGGATTTCAAAAGTTCCAAGTCAGTAAGCAGGCGTTTATGCATAGCAATAACACACCTCATGCGTTGAAAGGAACACTTTTTTCAACTAATTGCAAGCGGTGCAGTACAGAAGGATGAAAGTGTCCAGTCGAAGGATGGAAGTGGGAAAGAAACCCTTTAGGGATAACTCTAACCCGAAGACAGTTATTAAGAAAATTAGAGAGACATGTAAATCGTGTTTTTTGTATGTGGTGAAGGCTAAGGCAGTGGCAGTCCGAGATATGTCCGAAGGCATGAGAGAAAAAGAATTGGTGATAAAGGCATGAAGAGAAGACATTAAATGTTTCTAGTAGGGCATATTGAAGAAACGCAAAAATATGAAAGAAGAGACGTGGACAATATAAAATGATCACAAAACGGAAACAGGCTAGCAGCAATGAATTGGGTATAGTGTATAACAGAGAATAGTAGGCTGCAGTAAAACTGGTTAAAAACAAATATATAATTTAAAATACTTAGAAGAATGCAGTGCAGCTCGTGGAAAGTGAAGAAAACATACAAAGAAGTCCAGGAAAAGCAGGAAATAAAAAGTTAATTAATAAATTATAATAAAGTTAGACAATTAAAATGTGTGGTAATATTTCAAGGTTCCCATGTAGTCTCTGATGAGACAAAGAAAGAATAAAACTAATACTTCCTATGGCATATCGTACAAAGCAGGCAACTAAAATTGGGTTGTGCACGAGATTGGCAGCCTCAGCATGTAATACAAATTACTACAGAAGATACATGATAATAGCACAAGCAAGCTTGCTTCTGCAATGAGGCCAGCTGCAGTTGTGGCTACAGGCTCTCGTGGTGATGATAAGTACATAATGACATAATACCTTGCTGAAAACCATATAATAAACCATAGTTGAATGCAACCGTGAAAAAAAGACGGTACTGTTTTACTCAAGACCCGTATGTTATTGGTGTCTAACGTTGACTTCTGGCAATTGGTATAAAAAACTGAAAGGAGACAAATGTCCCTTGTAAGTATCAGGTCTTCTGATAATAACATCAGGTGACCTCCGCTTTCATCCACCCTTTTATCTTCCTCGAATTTTGCCCCATTCCTCAGCATTATCTCTGGACCCATTGAGTCAGATAAAAGTATTTTTGGACAGCGGAAAAGACAGATGAAACATTCAGTATCGATATAAAGTTACATTTAAAACGTACGAAAATGTTGGCATAACACACACACACACACACACACACACGCACGCACGCACGCACGCGCGCACACACACACCGCACACGCACACACACACACACACACGCGCACACACACTCTCCGTAAGCAGGGAATGGAAAAAGGCGAACGGAGTCTAAATTCCAAAGGAACAAAATTCCACAGACAGTCAGTTCAGGCCAATCTCACTACTTATTGTGGAAGGGACGATATTCTTCTCAGTGATGGCGAAAAGGCTCACTATATACCTCCTGGCAAATGGGTACATTGATACTACCATTCAGAAAGGAGGTATCCCAGGTACACCAGGATGTCTAGAGCATGCCACAATGATCTGGGAAGCAATTCAAAAGGCAAAGTCTGACAGAGCAAACCTCCATGTAATCTGGTTGGATCTAGCAAATGCTTATGGATCCGTTCCACACCAGATGTTGTGGCAGGCCCTATAAATGTATCATGTTCCACAAGAGATTGCAGCAATGCTGAAGCTGTATTTCGCAGGGTTCTCTGTCAGATTTTCAACCAGAGAGTACACAACGAAGTGGATTGGCCTTGCAGTTGGAATTGCGATGAGATGTACCATCCTTCCGATACTATTCGTGTTTGCTATGCAAGTGACCCCAAATGCGGCTAAAATAAATGACTATAGATCCAAAGCTCAGTAAAATGAGACACATGCCACCGCTAAGAGCATTCATGAATGGCATCATATGAACATCAGGCCGAAAGTTCCCTAATTTTTAAATTCTCCCTCTTTTCTCCCCCGTCCCCTACAGGTCTACCAATTCATCCCTTGTGAGGTACCTGTAGATCGGTATCTACCTTTTTCCGAACCTTTTTTAGATTATATGTTTTAAATTACGTGTGTGTGCAATACAGGTGTACAGATTATCTTAAAATGTTTACTTAAAAACGTTATTTACTTATTAGCAGGCCCTCACACAAGTTTTTAAATTTAAAATGACGTCTATTTTTCTGGGGAAGACTTAACAATAGAACAAGTGTTCGGGTCCACGAGAGGAATGAAATCCCAGCATGGCTTTTACTTACCAGTTTGATGGAGATACTGTATGGTGAAGAACTGCTATGTTATGGACCCCAAAAATAACGACGAAAGAGAGACAGACCAAAGACAACCTGACGGAGGTCAGAGGAGGCTGAGATGCAAAGCATGAACCACATTTGGGGCGCGGCACGAAGGATGGCCACAGACCGAGCAAAATGGGGATAGTTTGTTGCTGCCCTACAAAATGCATCCAGGCGTGACGGCCACTGACTGCTTTGTCAGTCAGGGGCTAAGGATTCAAGAAGAAGAAGACGACTGTATGGTGACGAGAGAATACTGAGACAGTCGCCAGCTTTATGTAAGAAATAGATGAGGCTATATGAGAGCGAACAAAGAAGAAAATGAAAATCAAGACTGAACATATTGTACTGACAGCTTCTATTGAACTAACATAATGTTTGGATTTGGTGCTTTTTAGTTTGTCGACGTCTATGACCCTTTAGTATACCACAATCAACGATCCAAACAATGAGACGACTGAAAATGGAGCCCAATTTATAAAACTGGCATCGAAATTGGAAAAATTGCAGAAATGATTCTAGAAATTTTCTTACAAGCTTTGACGAAACGAGAAACAGATTCTTCAATGTGAAAACAAGCGTAATAAATCGTTAGTATGAGAAAGTCCAGCAATTTACTGGGAAAATATTGTCTTGACTGTTACGTAGAAAATTGACTCAAATTTTCAAAGTTCACGAGATGATTTGAGTGATTGTTAAAAGTTTAACCATGAAATGGTTCAAAAGAAATACACAGAGAAAGTGAATCATCCTTTTATTACTTATTGTTTAAGTGAAACAGAAGAGCCATGGTAGCACAGTGGTTAGTGCACTGGCTTTCTAGCTCAGTGGTCCATGGTTTAATCCTCAACTGAGGTGGGACGTTTTAGACTACAAACGGCTCTGGGGTCGACCTGACCTCAAGAATTGGGTATTAGAGCAACTCTGGGAAGGTTAAGGCGTCAGCGTGATGCTGACCACATCACCCTAAGTGTGCCGTTGGTCAAGAAAATATGGGCCTAACACCGTATTCCCACATGCCTCAATGGGTGTGTCACGCGTTGCCTCCCCTTAGCTCTGCAGTAGTGGTCCAACAGTGCCCAAAACTCAAGAGTAACTAATGTGAGTCTTCAAAGGTGTCTAACTTCTCACAAGATTACTTTTAGCAGAGTTGTAGATAGAAGGATAATGATGCTTCTACCTCAAGGGAGTTTTCACAAGATATTCAGAAAGCGAGAACAGTGCTGCATGAGGCTGAGCAAATGTTAACTCTAGTATCTGCCGTCAACGTTTGTGAAGGATAGGGTTATCTTATAATTCTTTAGTGTCGCAGGTAGGATAAATTGTGAATAGATCATGTCTGAGTTCAGACAGATTATGAATGTGTAATGTGAACGTAGATAAGAATAAAGTCACTAATGAAAATTAGATCTGAGTAAGAAGACTATTTCTACAGCCTCCTGCGACTGACTTTTACTTAGTCAATCTCTCCCCCGTTCTCTCTGAACAAATAGACTAATTCTAAATGCCGTAAGAACATACAGTACAACATCCATTGACAGTTAGCATAGAAGAGATTTCTGACCACAAAGCAAATTTAAATATGTTTATTAACACAAACCCACCACATGAATCAAAGAAAATAAGAAAATGCCTTCACGATCTCTGAAAGGCTAAAAAAATCACAATCACACTAAAACAAACAACCTATGACGCCTGTAGCAAGTTTAATTTGCTGGAGAGGTTAAGATGTTATAATTGAATGATGTATTGCTGTGGAAGTGTCAACCGTGTGAGGTCAAGCTATGTAAGACCCTGAGTCTAATAGTTGATGATGATGGTGATGAATTCTCAGGGTACCTAACGCTACCTCTCTAGATCTCACACGGGCTGTGTTTTATTTCTAGTGTCTGGTGTTTGATGTGGCTAGTGTCTAGGGATGAAATGAAAATGATGGTACATCAAAACAAAACACTATAACTCGCTATAATTAAAGGAATAAGTCTGTGGTTAAAATGTTTTTTACATTAATTCATTTTTACAATTTTATTCTGCCTGTCCTGCAAACTCTTTTGGACAGGTCTTTGAAACTGAGGAAAATGTATCTTACAACTAATATTTAACTGAAGGGACTCTTTGTCCAATAACGATAACTTATAATGTTCCTGTAGGTGTATTCACAACTGTTCAGGGATATATATATATATATATATATATATATATATATATATATATATATATATATATATATATATATATATATATATATATATATATAGTAGTGTAAGTCATTTATTTGAGAAGCTGTTGTTGTCATCACGCCCCGATCATTATAGTTAATTTTAGGGAAATCAATTTATTCACAGATGAACTGTCAGAATGCCCAGATTATGGCACATCACCTTAGATTCTGTCGGTAGATTCACTCGTATAATACTGCTCTGCATAGAACGTCAGTTCAAGGAAACTGCTTCTGGCTAACAGCATACAGTAAACACTTTCACTCGAGACTTTCTGTCTTCGTATTTATTTCATCAGGTTTCCTGTCACCCCTGCAAACAAAAGACACCCTGGCCGTTTCACATCTGGAATATACTTCAATTAACTATTTACTACATGCTATGATGGGGTCAGCCTCGAGTGCATACAGGGGCACCAGCCCCTATTTCATAATGACTTCACATCCTACTGTGAGCACACCTCAGGTCCATATGGCGGATACGCCACTGTCATTTTACATAGTTGTCTTCATTACAATTAAATGGAGTAAACACGTCTCCTTCTGTATGAGTTTCTCTTCTTTTTTAAAATAACAACGCTCTAGGCATGTTGATGAGTGTTCATGGAACACAGAGGCTTCCTTGTATGTTCTGATCTTATAATACTTGTAATAATAATAGTCATAACAATACGCAATATTCAAACACAATACAATTTGAGGACTCAATAATTTTTGCTCCAGGCATGTCCTTCACTTTTCCCAATAGCAGTATCTAGCATTTTGCAGTTTTATAATACTTATTAATATTTCAATTTCCTTACCACAATTCAATGAAATATAAACACACAAAAAACGATGACTGGCAAATATGGCACGAGTTTTTCTCTGCCGCTGTCCGCTGTTGAACTTATTTTATGTTAAAATCAACACTGCTGTTCTCATCGTCCTTTGGTAAGGAGAATTTCTCTTCAAATGGCAAAGAGCCTTGGAAGCTTTTGCTAATATCAATTTGGGCTGGCCAATAAAATCAGGCGACTACCAATTTTGAATTGAGTCTTGAAAAACCAAACCCCAAACATACCATGTGTTTCTTAGTCTGTTGGTCAGTCTGCCCATGCTATTACACTGCAAAATATGTATCGTTTTGGGCTAACAATTTCTACCTCTCCCTTCCTCCTAGCGTTAACCAATCAAATTTGAATCACGCCAATACCTCTTTTCAAAATTGCGTCCCAAAAATGTTACCATTAGAATAAGCAAGACCGAGAGTCTGTCTGTTTCACAGTCCGAAAATATATAGTATTTATACAATATCTTGGTTATTACTCGTGCGATTTTTGACATTGAAACATATTATTTATCAGAAGACTATACCCTACCAGTCTATATAATTTCTATGCTAATCTTTCTTGCCGTTCTCATTTCTGTATTTCTCTATGCATATTGGGTTTTCTTTTCTGAACTACCCTATTAATAAATTCTGTCTTCACAGATTCATACAAATTATTATAAGGACTATGGAGGATTTGTTATAAATAATAATATTAATTTTATCACCCCAACCATCCATATATATATATATATATATATATATATATATATATATATATATATATATATATATATATATATATATATATATATATATATATATATATATATATATATATTTTATATCTATATATAATATATATATAATATATATTATGTATATATATATATATATATATATATATATATATATATATATATGTGTGTGTGTATATCGAAAGTCAATTTTGAGTTCCACTTTCAGTATCGTTCACCCCCTTTTCCCGTTCTCTCAAGGTTTTTTTTGAATCGTAGTTAACTGTCTAGCCTAACGAAGTGGCGGGTAACAAGCAGTAAGGATTTCTCACGCACTAGTATACAAATTCAAACCTAGGTTACCATGCGACTTGGATACAATACAATGCATTAGTTTATTTTTTAGATTCATAAAAAGCCTTAGTTTTATTCTTCTCTCACTCTTTTTCTCCCCCCCCCCCCTCCCCCCTCCCTTCTATCGCTCCAACGCGAACGAAACCAGTATTTGCCACACGCAAACTGTTTCATGTCAATTTCAAATTCTCAAGACGGAGTGACGAAAAGCGAGCGGGTTTTTTGGGATGGGCTAACATTTTGCTTAGCGCGAACCTTTTTAAAATACAGCTCGACCCGAGGCATCGGTGACGATGACGGACAATAAACACGGGCGTTGTAACAGTTTTTACTACTTGTTACTTATTTAATTAATTATTAATGTACTTTTGATCAAGGGTATCACTGATCTCACCACACATCCCCCCTGTTAAGAACATGCACCCATGTGCAAGTTTAAAATCTGTGATACACATTAGATCAACTAAACTCAACTAAGCTTTATGATTATTCTGAGTTTGTTCCGGAGGGTGTCTACTTCAAAAGTCTGCCCCAACATTTTGTGAACCCGGAATGTATTCAATGGTGAACGAGTATGGTTGAATAAGTAAAGATCACCTTAGCAAACGGGTATTTCCATGTTTTGCCTGTGCCAAGAACATTAAAAGCTGATGATCTGATTGGACCACGAATGTTCTACCATATAAATAGATCTGGAACTTCTTAATCGCCCAGACTAAAGCAAGACATTCTTTTTCAATTGTTGAGTAGTTTTGTTCCGCTCGGTTTAATTTGCGACTGGCATAAGCGACTGGGTTTAATTCCCCATTTGGTGAAGAGGACCTTTATAACAAAATGGCCTCCAAGCCCACATTACTAGCGTCCGTTCTTACCACAAATTCCTGACTCAAATCAGATAATTTCAATACAGGCTTTACTCTGCTTTTGTATGATCGTGGATTTCTGCAGTGGGGTCATTCAAAGTAGGCACTACTAACGAAAGTTGCCTCAAACCTCTGCAATCCAAGAATCTATTTCCGTTATGTTACTGAACAGCTGCAAGTGTTACTGCTTGTCTTAATGCTGCTTATCAATCAGTATTCACCATTTCTCTTCTCTGAGTCTGTTCATTGACATGTCTAGAGGTTCTTAGAATTTCCTCAAGGTTGCAATAGTGTGGTGAAGTGGGATGTTATAAATATTTATAGGGGACTTAGTGTACTGACTGAGATCAGCTGTGAAGGTATATATATCTAATAAGAGTAGTGTATTATATATAACCTTACTTGCTGCCACATATGTATACCTCAGTCAGAATTATTCTGGAATAGTGTGATGACTACGTTATATGTCTAGGGTATGTGTATGATGAAGTGTAAGTCACAACAACAACAGACAGATAAACAATTTAATTTATTCCACTACACTTGACAACACTGTGACACTCACATACATAAAACACTCTACGAGGATATCTTAAAGGAGTCACTGATAACTTTTCAAATAACAATATGTATTCAGTGCTGTCATGAAGGTATATGTGTCCTGATTCAAATACAAAGGGAACCAGGAATCACAATCAATTTTAATTACAAGTTATATGTACAGAATTTATCAATATGAATATTGTAGTGACACATATTATTAAAAGTATCCTATGTGTGTCAGTTGTGTAGTAGTAATATGAGGTAATACTGGTTTTGTTTTGTTCAAGCTCGGTTGGTATTTGTCATCATGACTTCAATAGTTTGTCTTTATTGGAACTAGTATTGGAGATGTTCTCAGTTCCTGATATTAAAACAATTAAATTCCCCTCTTAATTATATTTTACACTGTCATTTTAAGATGGGGGTACATAATGTTGAGCTCAGCTGGCCACATCAGCTTATCTTGCGTGATGGCGGCAGGAAAGGACTCCTCTGCTCGATTTCTCCCCTGGGCTCTGGAGACACCTCACTGATAGCTAAATGGACCAAGGAGTATGCTGTCCGACTCTGGATTCAGCAAAGCTCTGACCAGGTGCTGCTCAATAACGTTAAGACCACAGTCCCTGAAAACAAGAAGGATGTACCTTCTACTTCATAACTAATTGATACTCTAGTTCTACACTGAGCACAATACATCACAAACATTGAGTTCAGAGCGTTAGGCCAACTGTCAGCTTCATCTGAAATACTTTATACCAGTATTTCCCTCCCTAATGGTTACTACGCCTCTGCAATTCCAGCATTATTTCTGTCTAATCAATAATCTAGGTGTCAGTGTACTGTTTGGCCATTCCATGCAGTTTTACTTTCCTCCGACACCTTCTGTTCAGGCTGGAGCATTATAGGCTTTACATCATGTTCGCTACTGAACTACACATATATACAGGCATAAATTAACAATTTACATTCAATTTTCATTAAAAGATATTGAATATTTCAAGCTTACCACAATTCATAGAATAATAAACAGTTTCGTTGACTGGCAATGGATATAGCACAACTCCGATCTGCCGATGTCCCAGGCTTTATATATAAAATATACACTGGTGCTCAACGCACTGCTTCTTAGTAGGTTTATTACAAGATGTGGCAATGAACAGACGCTCTGAATCAAGTATATTCGCAGCTCTACCCAATGAAACCACGTCTCCACATCTTTTCAAAAAAGTACCCCCTTCTATTCGTTTCCCATAACAACGCAAGATAGTATTTATAGCCCGACCAATCGTGTTTAGTCTTATATTTGTTGCGCTCCAATCAATTAGGAGTTAACATGGTAGGCTATTTCCGTAACGTAAGGTTTTTTCAAACACGTTATAAAAAAAATTTTATGAGCAGAAATGATTTCATGCTGTCAGGCATCCCCACTATTTTATTTTGGTTATAATTTGGTAATTCCTAGACTATTTGCGTAACGTTTTACATATTCTTTGTCAGCAAGCCCTAAGGAACCCAAATATACAAATTTAAAAGAGCTAAGTGGCTGCGTCAAAATATGCAATTTCTTCTACCTCCTGTTTCGAAGATGTGCTGTCTGGGTACTGTAATGTTTTCAAACGTAAACCCATCTAATGTTATCTTTTCTAATAAGCGTTTTTCAAGATTTTAAAAACCTAACTCTGGGAAGGTTAGTGTTTTTATCACTGTCCGTCTGAAAAAAGTTAGTGCATGTGGCCTTACACGCGTGATAGTAGTAATTGTATATCGCGTTACGCTTGTTGGGGGTGGCATTAATAGCGAGACACGTGTTTCGTGTTGCATGCGTTCCTGATTTTCAGCCCTCCCTTCTTTCTATTTGAGTCCATCTGTTCGTTCGTTTTTGTAACGTAGTATAATTAATGTTAGGCTTAATTTAGGTCATTACGCAGTGTGCCTCTCAATGTTTTTCTTAGAAATGCAATACCCGTTTTAATGTGTTGTGGAAACGCTTGTATTTATGCAGTGGCTTATATTTAACGTGGAAACGTTCCAATTTGCAGACGAAGCATAAAACAAAGGGGGATTTCGAGTACATTCTTTGTGACAGCACTGTTATTTTACCATTGCTCTTTTCTTTATTAGAATTTATTTGTTAGGCTTTATATTTACCTGATAATTTATATATGTGGATTAGAATATTTCACGACACCTCCCCTCTTAAAACAGACATCCCATGTCAGTCCTTTATTCTATATGCACATAGATAAATGTAAGTCAACTTGACTTTACTCTGCTGTGGTGCTATCATGGTTTTATGTAGTTGGGTCCATTCAGAGTAGGCACTACTCATGAAATCTGCCTCAGACTTCTACAACCAATAATATATTTCGGTTATGTTACTGAACAGCCGCAAGTGTGAGTGCTTGTCTTAATGCTGCGTCGCAAACCCGTATTCACCATTTCTCTTCTCTGAGTCTGCGCAATGACATGTCCAGAGAACATTATATTTCCCTCAAAATGTACGTTATGAGGAGATAACATATACCTGGTGATAGCAGAGTTTTCGTAGTGGATCCCATAATCTTCTTATTATCCTGTATGAAACATTCGGAATATCCTCAATCAAAGAGGCAACTCAGGGATTCATTACGTTCCTCCGAAATGTTTACATCCAACAATTTTCTCATCATTCTAGAGAAGACACTAGGCGCATTCTTCAATCCAAATGGCAATCTATTAAACTCATAGTGTCCTTCTGAGGTACTAAAAGCTAGGTATGGTCTAACCTCAGGCTTCACTGGAATCTGATAGTATCCTTTACTCAGATCCACTTTTGAGAAATATTTAGCTTTATTTAGTCTGGCAAACAGCTGATTTGTATCCGGCAAATGGATCCACCTGTCCTTCTGTAATAGCATTCAGTCTCCTGTAATCTATACAGAGTCTATGTTCTCCAGAGGGCTTCCTTAAGAGTACAACACCGGAACTATACGAAGATTCACTGTGCGAAATAATTCCTTCCTTCAACAGATAGTCTATCTCTTCCTTCAAAGCTTTCTCCTTAGCAAACGGAATCGAATATGGTTTCATACAGGCAGGTGTGGGGTCTATCAGTTTCATATCATATTCCAATAGGTTTGTATGCCCTGGTCGGTCTGTTAACACCTCTGCATGATTATTTAGAACCTGTTGCACTCTCTCTTTCTGAGTTTTCGTTAAATGTGTACTGATTTTCACCTGTGCTGCTGTCTCACAGGGGTGTAATGGATATTCAAATGATGAAAGTGGTTCCTTTTTTCATCTCCATGGCGATGGACAAGGTCAACAAGTGTGTCTCTTCCTGAGGTTCTCTTTCCAAATATTTCTTCAGGAGATTCACATGATAGATTTTTTCTTTCCCCTTCTTATCTATCTTATAATTTGTTCTAGACACCTTCTCTAAAACTGTATATGGACCCTGCCATCCAATTTGTAACTTATTCTGACTCCCGGGCAAAAGAAGCAGTACTTTCTCTCCCACAGCCAAATTTCTGTCTTTCGCCTTCCTGTTATAATAGGCAGCATGTTTCTTCCTGGCTTGTTTCAAATTTTCATTGGCAAGTTTCCAGCCAGTTTTTAAACGAGTGGTCAGCTCATTCACATATTGGTATGAAGATGTAATGTTTTCCTCTGCCTTTTCATCAGTCCACGTTCTTAACAAAGCTACATATGGACCTTTAATTTTGTGGACCTATTTGTCCATGCACCGGTATGGTCTCTTCCACTCGAAGCTCTATAGTGATGATTTTTCCTCCCAGAATTATCATTCACAAAACGACCGCTACCAATTTTTCTTTTGGGGCTTTCTCCCCACTTAAAATTCTTGATGAGAGATTTCCTCTCTACATCCTCTTCCTCCAGTTTGTTTAAGTCCGATTGAGGGATTTTCGCTTATCCTGGGGTAAGACATCTTTTTGCACTCTCCGCATAGTGGCCATTGTAAAACAGTTAAGTGAAGCTTGTCCGTGAAAAGGGGCTTCCCATTCCATTTGGTCCACTTTATCAAATCTATTTTTCTTTTTATTATCAGGCCTAATTTTGCCCCGTGGCGTGTCCAGGTCCTGATCCATGTTCCCACTTGTGGGTGTTCCCTCATGTGCTATGCTACACCTTTCTACAAAATTCTCAATGTCCCATCTTGCTTTGGGCCAATAATAATTGTGAGCCACCTTTTGAATGATGGTACCTATCTTCTCATGGTCCCCATCTGGTTTCACATGTAGGTTCCTTATTAAGTCTGCCCTATATCTTTTAGGAAGTACCAGCTGTCCCTGACCTTTGGATCTAGCTCCAGTCTTCCTATACATCAACTTGTTTTTCATGTAAAAATCTCCCTTGCCTGGAGTTGTATGACAAGTTGACAATTTTCTGTAACAAGGCTTGAGTGTTTTATCCCCAGCCTGTGCCTTCCTCATCTCTTCTGGAGTGGTATCCAACAGAATATCCTCCTCCTGTCTTGAGGTCGACCTGACCTGAAGGGTTGCCATATACACAGGTTTCCTTCTGCAACGGTCAGTGTCATGATTGTCCATCTGACAATTCTTACACCACCTTTTTCCTTGGTTGAAAGATTTTCTTTCATCATATTTCCTTTCATCGAATTGTGGGAATTTATTTTTATTTTCATACCGTGGCCTATCAAACTGGTGCTTACCTTTGTTTTGATCCCTAGGATCAAATTTATTAAAGTTCTGTGGTGCCCTAAAGTTATCCACTTGTTTCTTTTTTATTACCTGTTACCTCTGCTTGAGCTGCTTGATACCTTTCAGCAACATTTAGCAACTCACCCAGCCTCTCTGCACCTTGTTCCATGAGAAACTTTCTCAGGTCTGGAGCCATGGACTCTCTTAATTGCTCTATAAGGACCATTTCCTTAAGATCTTGGGTTTTCCCCAGAGAAGTCCATTTCTCCAAGTATGTCTCTATTCGTGCAGAAAACTGGTGATAGGTTTCACCTGACAGTAGTTTAGCATTCCTAAATTTTTTCCTATAAAATTCTGCATTCTTTTCATATCTTAACAAAAGAGCCTGCTTTAGCATGTCATAATTTTCCTGATCACCTCTGCTCATTTTTGCAAAAACTTCATAAGCTGCCCCACGAAGTCCCTGAGATAACTTTAAGCTCCACCTTTCTCTCTCTAACCCATACGTGGTAGCTAATAGTTCATACCTATTTAGGTAGCTCTCTATATCATCGTCTTTCTCAACAAAATGATCTAAATGAAAATTCATAGCTGAGGTTGAGGCTCCTTGGCTAGCAGTGGCATCAGAGGCAAAGGGACTGGCACCATTTTCAGGAGCATGGCCTTGAAACTCAAACTCCCTTAGTCGTAACTCATGTTCCCTTTGTAATCTTTTATCTTCTGCTTCCCTTTCTGCAGCTAATTTCCTCTCTTCCCTTTCTGCAGCTCAATCTTCTTGTCTCTTTCTTCTTCTGCCTCCAATTTCTTAGCCTCAGCCTCAATCTGCAACCTCTTAATTTCTTTTTCAGCCTCTAACTTTCTTTCGGCTTCAAACCTTCTTTCTTCGCGTTCAATAAATTTGTCACATTCCGTAGTGACATAGGCAACCATAACTTGCCCATCTAATCCTAACTCTTTTGCAGTCTGAACAGCAGCAGATCGAAATTTGGCCAGGTCCGCCATTGTCTATCAGGTAAATTTATACAATGTCTAACCAACAATTCAATCTCTAAATATATATCTAATGGACAACACAGGCACCGAGAGCTCAACCTTATTTAATTCCACCCAAGGATACCTTTTAATTCTTATTTCCCTGAAGTGAATTACCCCCAATATTTTTAATAGGTAAAGATTCAAAATCCCAAGAGCGAGACCCCAATATATGTGGTGAAGTGGGATGTTATAAATATTTATAGGGGACTTAGTGTACTGACTGAGATCAGCTGTGAAGGTATATATATATCTAATAAGAGTAGTGTATTATATATAACCTTACTTGCTGCCACATATGTATACCTCAGTCAGAATTATTCTGGAATAGTGTGATGACTACGTTATATGTCTAGGGTATGTGTATGATGAAGTGTAAGTCAAAACAACAACAGTGTACTGACTGAGATCAGCTGTGAAGGTATATATATCTAATAAGAGTAGTGTATTATATATAACCTTACTTGCTGCCACATATGTATACCTCAGTCAGAATTATTCTGGAATAGTGTGATGACTACGTTATATGTCTAGGGTATGTGTATGATGAAGTGTAAGTCATAACAACAACAGACAGATAAACAATTTAATTTATTCCACCACACTTGACAACACTGTGACACTCACATACATAAAACACTCTACGAGGATATCTTAAAGGAGTCACTGATAACTTTTCAAATAACAATATGTATTCAGTGCTGTCATGAATGTATACGTGTCCTGATTCAAATACAAAGGGAACCAGGAATCACAATCAATTTTAATTACAAGTTATATGTACAGAATTTCTCAATATGAATCTTGTAGTGACATATATTTTTAATAGTATCCTATGTGTGTCAGTTGTGTAGTAGTAATATGAGGTAATACTGGTTTTGTTTTGTTCAAGCTCTGTTGGTATTTGTCATCATGACTTCAATAGTTTGTCTTTATTGGAACTAGTATTGGAGATGTTCTCAGTTCCTGATATTAAAACAATTAAATTCCCCTCTTAATTATATTTTACACTGTCATATTAAGATGGGGGTACAAAATGTTGAGCTCAGCTGGCCACATCAGCTTATCTTGCGTGATGGCGGCAGGAAAAGACTCCTCTGCTCGATTTCTCCCCTGGGCTCTGGAGACACCTCACTGATAGCTAAATGGACCAAGGAGTATGCTGTCCGACTCTGGATTCAGCAAAGCTCTGACCAGGTGCTGCTCAATAACGTCAAGACCACGGTCCCTGAAAACAAGAAGGATGTACCTTCTACTTCATAACTAATTGATACTCTAGTTCTACACTGAGCACAATACATCACAAACATTGAGTTCAGAGCGTTAGGCCAACTGTCAGCTTCATCTGAAATACTTTATACCAGTATTTCCCTCCCTAATGGTTACTACGCCTCTGCAATTCCAGCATTATTTCTGTCTAATCAATAATCTAGGTGTCAGTGTACTGTTTGGCCATTCCATGCCGTTTTACTTTCCTCCGACACCTTCTGTTCAGGCTGGAGCATTATAGGCTTTTCCTCATGTTCGCTACTGAACTACACATATATACAGGCATAAATTAACAATTTACATTCAATTTTCATTAAAAGATATTGAATATTTCAAACCTACCACAATTCATGGAAATACACAGATACGTTGACTAGCAATGAATTCTGGCACAAATACTGGCACAAATTCCCATCTGCTTATGTTCCAGGCTTTTATTTAGCAAAAATATGAGCTGGCTTCAACGCACTGTTGCTTCATCAAGCTTATTTGAACTAGTGGTCTCGAACTAACGCTCTGAATTGTGTATATTCGCAGCTCTAACCAATGAAACCCTGTCCACACATCTTTTCAAAAAATACTCCTCCCCCGTTTCCCCTGACAACGAAAGATAGTATTTATAGTCCGACCAATCGTGTTTAGTCTTATATTTGTTGCGCTCCAATCAATTTGGAGTTAACATGGTAGGCTATTTCCGTACGTAAGGTTTTTTTCAAACACGTTAAAAAAAATTTTTATGAGCAGAAATGATTTCATGCTGTCAGGCATCCCCACTATTTTATTTTGGTTATAATTTGGTAATTCCTAGACTATTTGCGTAACGTTTTACATATTCTTTGTCAGCAAGCCCTAAGGAACCCAAATATACAAATTTAAAAGAGCTAAGTGGCTGCGTTCAAAATATGCAATTTCTTCTACCTCCTGTTTCGAAGATGTGCTGTCTGGGTACTGTAATGTTTTCAAACGTAAACCATCTAATGTTATCTTTTCTAATAAGCGTTTTCCAGGTTTTTTAAAACCTAACTCTGGGAAGGTTAGTGTTTTTATCACTGTCCGTCTGAAAAAAAGTTAGTGCATGTGGCCTTACACGCGTGATGGCAGCAATTGTGTATCGCGCGACGCGTGTTTAGTGTTCCACGTGTTCGGCTTTCTGCCTCTCCCTTCTCTCTATCCTTTTTGAGTCCATCTGTTCGTTCGTTTTGGTAACGTATTATAATTAATGTTAGGATTAATTTAGGTCATTACGCAGTGTGCCTCTCAATGTTTTTCTTAGAAATGCAATACCCGTTTTAATGTGTTGTGGAAACGCTTGTATTTATGCAGTGGCTTATATTTAACGTGGAAACGTTACAATTTGCAGACGAAGCATAAAACAAAGGGGGATTTCGAGTACATTCTTTGTGACAGCACTGTTATTTTACCATTGCTCTTTTCTTTATTAGATTTATTTGTTAGGCTTTATATTAACCTGATAATTTATATATGTGGATTAGAATATTTCACGACACCTCCCCTCTTAAAACAGACATCCCATGTCAGTCCTTTATTCTATATACACATAGATAAATGTAAGTCAACTTGACTTTACTCTGCTGTGGTGCTATCATGGTTTTATGTAGTTGGGTCCATTCAGAGTAGGCACTACTCATGAAATCTGCCTCAGACTTCTACAACCAATAATATATTTCGGTTATGTTACTGAACAGCCGCAAGTGTGAGTGCTTGTCTTAATGCTGCTTCGCAACCCGTATTCACCATTTCTCTTCTCTGAGTTTGCGCAATGACATGTCCAGAGAACATTATATTTCCCTCAAAATGTACGTTATGAGGAGATAACATATACCTGGTGATAGCAGAGTTTTCGTAGTGGATCCCATAATCTTCTTATTATCCTGTATGTAAACATTCGGAATATCCTCAATCAAAGAGGCAACTCAGGGATTCATTACGTTCCTCCGAAATGTTTACATCCAACAATTTTCTCATCATTCTAGAGAAGACACTAGGCGCATTCTTCAATCCAAATGGCAATCTATTAAACTCATAGTGTCCTTCTGAGGTACTAAAAGCTAGGTATGGTCTAACCTCAGGCTTTACTGGAATCT
Source organism: Oreohelix idahoensis (assembly GCA_024509875.1). Lineage (NCBI taxonomy): Eukaryota > Metazoa > Mollusca > Gastropoda > Stylommatophora > Oreohelicidae > Oreohelix > Oreohelix idahoensis. The sequence goes on along the minus strand of JAMPIV010011352.1, from coordinate 119,055 downwards.
GATAGTATCCTTTACTCAGATCCACTTTTGAGAAATATTTAGCTTTATTTAGTCTGGCAAACAGCTGATTTGTATCCGGCAATGGATCCACCTGTCCTTCTGTAATAGCATTCAGTCTCCTGTAATCTATACAGAGTCTATGTTCTCCAGAGGGCTTCCTTAAGAGTACAACACCGGAACTATACGAAGATTCACTGTGCGAAATAATTCCTTCCTTCAACAGATAGTCTATCTCTTCCTTCAAAGCTTTCTCCTTAGCAAACGGAATCGAATATGGTTTCATACAGACAGGTGTGGGGGTCTATCAGTTTCATATCATATTCCAATAGGTTTGTATGCCCTGGTCGGTCTGTTAACACCTCTGCATGATTATTTAGAACCTGTTGCACTCTCTCTTTCTGAGTTTTCGTTAAATGTGTACTGATTTTCACCTGTGCTGCTGTCTCACAGGGGTGTAATGGATATTCAAATGATGAAAGTGGTTCCTTTTTCATCTCCATGGCGATGGACAAGTCAACAAGTGTGTCTCTTCCTGATGTTCTCTTTCCAAATATTTCTTCAGGAGATTCACATGATAGATTTTTTCTTTCCCTTCTTATCTATCTTATAATTTGTTCTAGACACCTTCTCTAGAACTGTATATGGACCCTGCCATCCAATTTGTAACTTATTCTGACTCCCGGGCAAAAGAAGCAGTACTTTCTCTCCCACAGCCAAATTTCTGTCTTTCGCCTTCCTGTTATAATAGGCAGCATGTTTCTTCCTGGCTTGTTTCAAATTTTCATTGGCAAGTTTCCAGCCAGTTTTTAAACGAGTGGTCAGCTCATTCACATATTGGTATGAAGATGTAATGTTTTCCTCTGCCTTTTCATCAGTCCACGTTCTTAACAAAGCTACATATGGACCTTTAATTTTGTGGACCTATTTGTCCATGCACCGGTATGGTCTCTTCCACTCGAAGCTTTATAGTGATGATTTTTCTTCTCAGAATTTTCATGCACAAAACGACCGCTTCCAATTTTTCTCTTGGGGTTGTGTCCCCACTTAAAATTCTTGATGAGAGATTTCCTCTCTACATCCTCTTCCTCCAGTTTGTTTAAGTCCGATTGAGGGATTGTCGGCTTATCCTGGGGTAAGACATCTTTTTGCACTCTCCGCATAGTGGCCATTGTAAAACAGTTAAGTGAAGCTTGTCCGTGAAAAGGGGCTTCCCATTCCATTTGGTCCACTTTATCAAATCTATTTTTCTTTTTATTATCAGGCCTAATTTTGCCCCGTGGCGTGTCCAGGTCCTGATCCATGTTCCCACTTGTGGGTGTTCCCTCATGTGCTATGCTACACCTTTCTACAAAATTCTCAATGTCCCATCTTGCTTTGGGCCAATAATAATTGTGAGCCACCTTTTGAATGATGGTACCTATCTTCTCATGGTCCCCATCTGGTTTCACATGTAGGCTCCTTATTAAGTCTGCCCTATATCTTTTAGGAAGTACCAGCTGTCCCTGACCTTTGGATCTAGCTCCAGTCTTCCTATACATCAACTTGTTTTTTCATGTAAAAATCTCCCTTGCCTGGAGTTGTATGACAAGTTGACAATTTTCTGAAACAAGGCTTGAGTGTTTTATCCCCAGCCTGTGCCTTCCTCATCTCTTCTGGAGTGGTATCCAATATAATATCCTATTCCTGTCTTGAGGTCGACCTGACCTGAAGGGTTGCCATATACACAGGTTTCCTTCTGCAACGGTCAGTGTCATGATTGTCCATCTGACAATTCTTACACCACCTTTTTCCTTGGTTGAAAGATTTTCTTTCATCATATTTCCTTTCATCGAATTGTGGGAATTTATTTTTATTTTCATACCGTGGCCTATCAAATTGGTGCTTACCTTTGTTTTGATCCCTAGGATCAAATTTATTAAAGTTCTGTGGTGCCCTAAAGTTATCCACTTGTTTCTTTTTATTACCTGTTACCTCTGCTTGAGCTGCTTGATACCTTTCAGCAACATTTAGCAACTCACCCAGCCTCTCTGCACCTTGTTCCATGAGAAACTTTCTCAGGTCTGGAGCCATGGACTCTCTTAATTGCTCTATAAGGACGATTTCCTTAAGATCTTGGGTTTTCCCCAGAGAAGTCCATTTCTCCAAGTATGTCTCTATTCGTGCAGAAAACTGGTGATAGGTTTCACCTGACAGTAGTTTAGCATTCCTAAATTTTTTTCTATAAAATTCTGCATTCTTTTCATATCTTAACAAAAGAGCCTGCTTTAGCATGTCATAATTTTCCTGATCACCTCTGCTCATTTTTGCAAAAATTTCATAAGCTGCCCCACGAAGTCCTTGAGATAACTTTAAGCTCCACCTTTCTCTCTCTAACCCATACGTGGTAGCTAATAGTTCATACCTATTTAGGTAGCTCTCTATATCATCGTCTTTCTCAACAAAATGATCTAAATGAAAATTCATAGCTGAGGTTGAGGCTCCCTGGCTAGCAGTGGCATCAGAAGCAAAGGGACTGGCACCATTTTCAGGAGCATGGCCCTGAAACTCAAACTCCCTTAGTCTTAACTCATGTTCCCTTTGTAATCTTTTATCTTCTGCTTCCCTTTCTGCAGCTAATTTCTTGTCTTCTCTTTCTGCAGCTAATTTCTTCTCTTCTCTTTCTGCAGCTAATTTCTTCTCTTCTCTTTCTGCAGCTAATTTCTTCTCTTCTCTTTCTGCAGCTAACCTTTTGTCTTCTCTTTCTGCTTCCAATTTCTTAGCCTCAGCCTCAATCTGCAACCTCTTAATTTCTTTTTCAGCCTCTAACTTTCTTTCGGCTTCAAACCTTCTTTCTTCGCGTTCAATAAATTTGTCACATTCCGTAGTGACATAGGCAACCATAACTTGCCCATCTAATCCTAACTCTTTTGCAGTCTGAACAGCAGCAGATCGAAATTTGGCCAGGTCCGCCATTGTCTATCAGGTAAATTTATACAATGTCTAACCAACAATTCAATCTCTAAATATATATCTAATGGACAACACAGGCACCGAGAGCTCAACCTTATTTAATTCCACCCAAGGATACCTTTTAATTCTTATATTCCCTGAAGTGAATTACCCCCCAATATTTGTAATAGGTAAAGATTCAAAATCCCAAGAGCGAGACCCCAATATATGTGGTGAAGTGAGATGTTATAAATATTTATAGGGGACTTAGTGTACTGACTGAGATCAGCTGTGAAGGTATATATATATCTAATAAGAGTAGTGTATTATATATAACCTTACTTGCTGCCACATATGTATACCTCAGTCAGAATTATTCTGGAATAGTGTGATGACTACGTTATATGTCTAATGTATGTGTATGATGAAGTGTAAGTCAAAACAACAACAGACAGATAAACAATTAAATTTATTCCACTACACTTGACAACACTGTGACACTCACATACATAAAACACTCTACGAGGATATCTTAAAGGAGTCACTGATAACTTTTCAAATAACAATATGTATTCAGTGCTGTCATGAAGGTATATGTGTCCTGATTCAAATACAAAGGAACCAGGAATCACAATCAATTTTAATTACAAGTTATATGTACAGAATTTCTCAATATGAATCTTGTAGTGACATGTATTTTTAATAGTATCCTATGTGTGTCAGTGGTGTAGTAGTAATATGAGGTAATACTGGTTTTGTTTTGTTCAAGCTCTGTTGGTATTTGTCATCATGACTTCAATAGTTTGTCTTTATTGGAACTAGTATTGGAGATGTTCTCAGTTCCTGATATTAAAACAATTAAATTCCCCTCTTGATTATATTTTACACTGTCATTTTAAGATGGGGGTACATAATGTTGAGCTCAGCTGGCCACATCAGCTTATCTTGCGTGATGGCGGCAGGAAAAGACTCCTCTGCTCGATTTCTCCCCTGGGCTCAGGAGACACCTCACTGATAGCTAAATGGACCAAGGAGTATGCTGTCCGACTCTGGATTCAGCAAAGCTCTGACCAGGTGCTGCTCAATAACGTCAAGACCACGGTCCCTGTAAACAAGAAGGATGTACCTTCTACTTCATAACTAATTGATACTCTAGTTCTACACTGAGCACAATACATCACAAACATTGAGTTCAGAGCGTTAGGCCAACTGTCAGCTTCATCTGAAGTACTTTATACCAGTATTTCCCTCCCTAATGGTTACTACGCCTCTGCAATTCCAGCATTATTTCTGTCTAATCAATAATCTAGGTGTCAGTGTACTGTTTGGCCATTCCATGCAGTTTTACTTCCCTCCGACACCTTCTGTTCAGGCTGGAGCATTATAGGCTTTTCCTCATGATTGCTACTGAACTACACATATATACAGGCATAAATTAACAATTTACATTCAATTTTCATTAAAAGATATTGAATATTTCAAACCTACCACAATTCATGGAAATACACAGATACGTTGACTAGCAATGAATTCTGGCACAAATACTGGCACAAATTCCCATCTGCTTATGTTCCAGGCTTTTATTTAGCAAAAATATGAGCTGGCTTCAACGCACTGTTGCTTCATCAAGCTTATTTGAACTAGTGGTCTCGAACTAACGCTCTGAATTGTGTATATTCGCAGCTCTAACCAATGAAACCCTGTCCACACATCTTTTCAAAAAATACTCCTACTCCCGTTTCCCCTGACAACGAAAGATAGTATTTATAGTCCGACCAATCGTGTTTAGTCTTATATTTGTTGCGCTCCAATCAATTTGGAGTTAACATGGTAGGCTATTTCCGTACGTAAGGTTTTTTTCAAACACGTTAAAAAAAAAATTTTATGAGCAGAAATGATTTCATGCTGTCAGGCATCCCCACTATTTTATTTTGGTTATAATTTGGTAATTCCTAGACTATTTGCGTAACGTTTTACATATTCTTTGTCAGCAAGCCCTAAGGAACCCAAATATACAAATTTAAAAGAGCTAAGTGGCTGCGTTCAAAATATGCAATTTCTTCTACCTCCTGTTTCGAAGATGTGCTGTCTGGGTACTGTAATGTTTTCAAACGTAAACCCATCTAATGTTATCTTTTCTAATAAGCGTTTTTCAGGATTTTAAAACCTAACTCTGGGAAGGTTAGTGTTTTTATCACTGTCCGTCTGAAAAAAAAGTTAGTGCATGTGGCCTTACACGCGTGATGGCAGCAATTGTGTATCGCGCGACGCGTGTTTAGTGTTCCACGTGTTCGGCTTTCTGCCTCTCCCTTCTCTTTCTATTTGAGTCCATCTGTTCGTTCGTTTTGGTAACGTAGTATAATTAATGTTAGGATTAATTTAGGTCATTACGCAGTGTGCCTCTCAATGTTTTTCTTAGAAATGCAATACCCGTTTTAATGTGTTGTGGAAACGCTTGTATTTATGCAGTGGCTTATATTTAACGTGGAAACGTTACAATTTGCAGACGAAGCATAAAACAAAGGGGGATTTCGAGTACATTCTTTGTGACAGCACTGTTATTTTACCATTGCTCTTTTCTTTATTAGAATTTATTTGTTAGGCTTTGCATCTACCTTTTAATTTATATATGTGGATTAGAATATTTCACGACACCACTACACTTGACAACACTGTGACACTCACATACATAAAACACTCTACGAGGATATCTTAAAGGAGTCACTGATAACTTTTCAAATAACAATATGTATTCAGTGCTGTCATGAAGGTATATGTGTCCTGATTCAAATACAAAGGGAACCAGGAATCACAATCAATTTTAATTACAAGTTATATGTACAGAATTTATCAATATGAATATTGTAGTGACATATATTATTAAAAGTATCCTATGTGTGTCAGTTGTGTAGTAGTAATATGAGGTAATACTGGTTTTGTTTTGTTCAAGCTCGGTTGGTATTTGTCATCATGACTTCAATAGTTTGTCTTTATTGGAACTAGTATTGGAGATGTTCTCAGTTCCTGATATTAAAACAATTAAATTCCCCTCTTAATTATATTTTACACTGTCATTTTAAGATGGGGGTACATAATGTTGAGCTCAGCTGGCCACATCAGCTTATCTTGCGTGATGGCGGCAGGAAAGGACTCCTCTGCTCGATTTCTCCCCTGGGCTCTGGAGACACCTCACTGATAGCTAAATGGACCAAGGAGTATGCTGTCCGACTCTGGATTCAGCAAAGCTCTGACCAGGTGCTGCTCAATAACGTTAAGACCACAGTCCCTGAAAACAAGAAGGATGTACCTTCTACTTCATAACTAATTGATACTCTAGTTCTACACTGAGCACAATACATCACAAACATTGAGTTCAGAGCGTTAGGCCAACTGTCAGCTTCATCTGAAATACTTTATACCAGTATTTCCCTCCCTAATGGTTACTACGCCTCTGCAATTCCAGCATTATTTCTGTCTAATCAATAATCTAGGTGTCAGTGTACTGTTTGGCCATTCCATGCAGTTTTACTTTCCTCCGACACCTTCTGTTCAGGCTGGAGCATTATAGGCTTTACATCATGTTCGCTACTGAACTACACATATATATACAGGCATAAATTAACAATTTACATTCAATTTTCATTAAAAGATATTGAATATTTCAAGCTTACCACAATTCATAGAATAATAAACAGTTTCGTTGACTGGCAATGGATATAGCACAACTCCGATCTGCCGGTTGTTCCAGGCTTTATTTTATATAAAATATACACTGGTGCTCAACGTACTGCTTCTTAGTAGGTTTATTACAAGATGTGGCAATGAACAGACGCTCTGAATCAAGTATATTCGCAGCTCTACCCAATGAAACCACGTCTCCACATCTTTTCAAAAAAGTACCCCTTCTATTCGTTTCCCATAACAACGCAAGATAGTATTTATAGCCCGACCAATCGTGTTTAGTCTTATATTTGTTGCGCTCCAATCAATTAGGAGTTAACATGGTAGGCTATTTCCGTAACGTAAGGTTTTTTTCAAACACGTTATAAAAAAATTTTATGAGCAGAAATGATTTCATGCTGTCAGGCATCCCCACTATTTTATTTTTGGTTATAATTTGGTAATTCCTAGACTATTTGCGTAACGTTTTACATATTCTTTGTCAGCAAGCCCTAAGGAACCCAAATATACAAATTTAAAAGAGCTAAGTGGCTGCGTTCAAAATATGCAATTTCTTCTACCTCCTGTTTCGAAGATGTGCTGTCTGGGTACTGTAATGTTTTCAAACGTAAACCCATCTAATGTTATCTTTTCTAATAAGCGTTTTTCAAGATTTTAAAACCTAACTCTGGGAAGGTTAGTGTTTTTATCACTGTCCGTCTGAAAAAAAGTTAGTGCATGTGGCCTTACACGCGTGATAGTAGTAATTGTATATCGCGTTACGCTTGTTGGGGGGTGGCATTAATAGCGAGACACGTGTTTAGTGTTGCATGCGTTCCTGATTTTCAGCCCTCCCTTCTTTCTATTTGAGTCCATCTGTTCGTTCGTTTTTGTAACGTAGTATAATTAATGTTAGGCTTAATTTAGGTCATTATGCAGTGTGCCTCTCAATGTTTTTCTTAGAAATGCAATACCCGTTTTAATGTGTTTTGGAAACGCTTGTATTTATGCAGTGGCTTATATTTAACGTGGAAACGTTCCAATTTGCAGACGAAGCATAAAACAAAGGGGGATTTCGAGTACATTCTTTGTGACAGCACTGTTATTTTACCATTGCTCTTTTCTTTATTAGAATTTATTTGTTAGGCTTTATATTTACCTGATAATTTATATATGTGGATTAGAATATTTCACGACAAATAGTTATGAGGAATAAATCTATAACATGGTGATAGCAGAGTTATGTAGAGGATCCAATAATTCTCTTATCAGCCTGGATAAAACACTCGGAGTAATTTCCAATCCAAAAAGCAACATTTGAATTCAATGTGCTCCTCTCCGATGTGCACACAGCCATCTAGTGGTCTACGTTCTGGCTTGACTTGAATTTGGAAACACCCTTTAATAATATTCATATATGATTCCATAAGGTGCCACCCAAATGGAGGCAATATTCACCAGCTGTATTCTCCGCCTAACGACAATTTGGTGAAATAATAAATAATATGGGGAAATGAATTTCTGCATCAGAAATCAATTCGCCCTTTTAGCATTGCTATACTATGTTGGTGATCTACATCCAATGTCCATACAATACTTCCAATTGGACTGGGTGGGGCCTGTTAACTACCACTGTCACCGGTGCCCTCCTGATGCTAAGTTAATAGCCATACTGTGAAGCGATTGGATCACTCTCCCAATTCCTCAATCGTACACTCCCCACTTTTCTTACGTCAACCTTTTGTTTCGGTTTCAAATTTGGCGGATTATCTTCAATGCTAATCTTTGCCAGTTCCCGGAATGCTGCTTCAAATTGAGCAGGGGATGACTGGTCTTTGTTTATATTGTCTCTGGGTGCCATACGCAGAGTTGCCATTCTGGTTATTTTAGGGGAATACTGTTTGTGGAAAAGTGCACACCTATCCACTGTGTCTACCTTATTATTTTTGTTTTCCTTTTTATTTTTAGGCCCAAATTTTTCAGAATGCTTGGCTGGCATCTGATTATTATTTTCTTTCCCTCTTGGGGAATAAACCTTGCTGCACTGGTCGCAGGCCTCAAAAAAATTTTCAATGTCTTCCGCTAAGCCTGGCCAGAAATATGTCACAGATGCCCTTTGACGTGTAGTACCCATCTTCTAGTGTCCACCGTCTGGTACATTATGTGCTTGTGCCATCACTTTTTCCCTGTATGAAGTTGGAAGTACCAACTGTCCGTATCTTTTGGATCCTGCTCCAGCTGTCCTGTATAGCAGTCCCTCCTTCAAGTAAAATTGTCCTTTCTTAGGGTGTGCATGGCTGTTTGGCACTTTGCCAAAGCAAGGTTTTAATGATTTGTCCTTTGCCTGGGCCTTTCTCATCTGTTTAGGTGAGAATATCAGTGGCGGTTCTTCCTCCTTTCTACTAGGGGTCGACTTGACCTGGAGCGTGGCCATTACCACAGGTTTTATAGGGCTCCCTAGAAACACATATTTACTTCCTAACACCAGCGGGTAGTTAGGTTCGTCGCACACTGCAGCTCTAATCACTCCTTCCACGTACCTTGTCTTGATATTTATCTCGGCTACTGGAAGTGTCATGGCCACCTTGGGCATCTCCACTTCCTTAAAAAAATAAAACGGATATTGTGCCCGACTAAGTGGAAAGGCACTTAACTCCACTTACATGTCCACTTCAGTCCATTTCTCCAAATAGGTATCCAATCTGGCAGAGAATTGGTGGTATGTCTCCCCAGGCAAAAGCTTGGCATTTCTAAACCTCTTTCTATAAAACTCACCATTCGTCTCGTATCTAATCACAAGAGCTTGTTTTAACATGTCATAGTTGTCTTGGTCATCCCTGCTCATTTTTGCAAAAACTTCATAAGATGCTCCCCGAAGACCCTGGGATAACTTTAGACTCCACCTTTCTTTTTCTAACCTATAGGTTGTAGCTACAATCTCGAATCTACTTAAATATGACTATGTCATCATCCCTTTCAACAAAATGATCTAAATGAAATCCCATGGCTGAGTTAGAGGCCCCCTGACTGACAGTAGCATCAGAGGTAGATTGGCTGTGACCATTTTCAGGAGCATGGCCTTGCAATCCCAACTCCTTTATTCGTAACTCGTGCTCCCTCTGTAATCTCTTATCTTCTGCTTCCCTTTCTAATCTTTTATCTTCTGCTTCCCTTTCTAGTCTTTTATCTTCTGCTTCCCTTTCTAATCTCTGTCTTCTGTCCTCTTTTTCAGCCTCCATCTTCTTAACCTCAGCCTCTAATGTCATTGTCTCTTTATCAGCCTCAATTTGTAATCTTTTAATTTCTTTTTCTGCTTCTAATTTTCTTTCTGCTTCTAACTTCCTATCTTCCCTATCTCGTTCAATAAATTTGTCACACTCTGAGGTTACATACTGGACCAGCTCTGGCCCATCCATGCCCATCTCTCTGGCAGTCTGCACAGCAGCAGATCGAAATTTGGCCAGGTCCGCCATCTGATCAATTCTAAAATGTTCTAAATTTATTACTATACTAAGTACAACTCTAATTAAATTATTCCAGGCTCTGACAATTCATCAATTTCCCAAATTCTTGGGTAATATTAATAATGGGGATTCCCTGGGTTAAATAGAAATGATGTTAATAGTGCTAAATCCCAGAACAGGACCCCAATTTATGTAGTAATGTTATGAGAATTTAAAATCCCGAGCGAGCGTCCCAATATATGTAGCAAGTTTAATTTGCTGGAGAGGTTAAGATGTTTTAATTGAATGATGTATTGCTGTGGAAGTATCAACCGTGTGAGGTCAGGTTATGTAAGACCTTGCGTCTAATAGTTGATGATGATGGTGATGAATTCTCAGGGTACCTAACGCTACCTCTCTAGATCTCACACGGGCTGTGTTTTATTTCTAGTATCTGGTGTTTGATGTGGCTAGTGTCTATGGATGAAAAAAAATGATGGTACATCAAAACAACACACTATAACTCGCTATAATTAAAGGAATACGTCTGTGGTTAAAATGTTTTTTACATTAATTCTTTTTTACAATTTTATTCTGCCTGTCCTGTAAACTCTTTTGGACAGGTCTTTGAAACTGAGGAAAATATATCTTACAACTAATAATTAACTAAAGGGACTCTTTGTCCAATAACGATAACTTATAATGTTCCTGTAGGTGTATTCACAACTGTTCAGTGAAATATATATATATCTAGTAGTGTGAGTCATTTATTTGAGAAGCTGTTGTTGTCATCACGCCCCGATCATTATAGTTAATTTTAGGGAAATCAATTTATTCACAGATGAAATGTCAGAGTGCCCAGATTATGGCACATCACCTTAGATTCTGTCGGTAGATTCACTCGTATAATACTGCTCTGCATAGAACGTCAGCTCACAGAAACCGCTTCTGGCTAACAGCATACAGTAAACACTTTCACTCGAGACTTTCTGTCTTCGTATTTATTTCATCAGGTTTCCTGTCACCCCTGCAAACAAAAGACACCCTGGCCGTTTCACATCTGGAATATACTTCAATTAACTATTTACTACATGCTATGATGGGGTCAGCCTCGAGTGCATACAGGGGCACCAGCCCCTATTTCATAATGACTTCACATCCTACTGTGAGCACACCTCAGGTCCATATGGCGGATACGCCACTGTCATTTTACATAGTTGTCTTCATTACAATTAAATGCAGTAAACACATCTCCTTCTGTATGAGTTTCTCTTCTTTTTAAAAATATAAACGCTCTAGGCATGTTGATGAGTGTTCATGGAACACAGAGGCTTCCTTGTATGTTCTGATCTTATAATAATAATAATAGTCATAACAATACGCAATATTCAAACACAATACAATTTGAGGACTCAATAATTTTTGCTCCAGGCATGTCCTTCACTTTTCCCAATAGCAGTATCTAGCTTTTTGCAGTTTTATAATACTTATTAATATTTCAATTTCCTTACCACAATTCAATGAAATATAAACACACAAGAAACGATGACTGGCAAATATGGCACAAGTTTTTCTCTGCTGCTGTCCAGACTGTTGAACTTATTTTATGTCAAAATCAACACTTCTGTTCTCATCGTCCTTTGGTAAGGAAAATTTCTCTTCAAATGGCCAAGAGCCTTGGAAGCTTTTGCTAATATCAATTTGGGCTGGCCAATAAAATCAGGCGACTACCAATTTTGAATTGAGTCTTGAAAAACCAAACCCCAAACATACCATGTGTTTCTTAGTCTGTTGGTCAGTCTGCCCATGCTATTACACTGCAAAATATGTATCGTTTTGGGCTAACAATTTCTACCTCTCCCTTCCTCCTAGCGTTAACCAATCAAATTTGAATCACGCCAATACCTCTTTTCAAAATTGCGTCCCAAAAATGTTACCATTAGAATGAGCAAGAACGAAAGTCTGTCTGTTTCACTGTCCGAAAATATATAGTATTTTTACAATATCTTGGTTATTACTCGTGCGATTTTTGACATTGAAACATGTTATTTATCAGAAGACTATACCCTACCAGTCTATATAATTTCTATGCTAATCTTTCTTGCCGTTCTCATTTCTGTATTTCTCTATGCATATTGGGTTTTCTTTTCTGAACTACCCTATTAATAAATTCTGTCTTCAAAATTCATAAAATTATCATACGGACTATGGAGGATTTGTTATAAATAATAATATTAATTTTATCACCCCAACCATCCTTTTATATATAAATATATAAATATATAAATATATAAATATAAATATATAAATATAAATATATAAATATATAAATATATAAATATATATATATATATATATATATATCGAAAGTCAATTTTGAGTTCCACTTTCAGTATCGTTCATCCCCTTTTCCCCTTCTCTCAAGGTTTATTTGAATCGTAGTTAACTGTCTAGCCTAACGAGGTGGCGAGTAACAAGCAGTAAGGATTTCTCACGCAATAGTATACAAATTCAAACCTAGGTTACCATGCGACTTGGATACAATACAATGCATTAGTTTATTTTTTAGATTCATAAAAAGCATTATTTTTATTCTTCTCTCACTCTCTCCCCACCCCCCCCCCCCCCCCCCCCCCCCCCCCCCCCCCCCCCCCCCCACACACCCCCCCCCCAGCCCACCCCCCCCCCCCCCCCCCCCCCCCCCCCCTTCTATCGCTCCAACGCGAACGAAACCAGTATTTGCCGCACGCAAACTGTTTCATGTCACTTTCAAATTCTCAAGACGGAGTGACGAAACGCGGGCGGGTTTTTTGGGATGGGCTAACATTTTGCTGAGCGCGAACCTTTTTAAAATACAGCTCGACCCGAGGCATCGGTGACGATGACGGGCAATAAACGCGGCCGTTGTAATAGTTTTTACTACTTGTTACTTATTTAATTAATTATTAATGTACTTTTGATCAAGGGTATCACTGATCTCACCACAACGCCACTTAAATAAATCGCACTAAAACAGATCACCTCACTCCACACCAACACCCAGAGAGTTTGTCACGCATCTGGCTTTTTTAACTAACATTCCCACCCCCCCATCCCCTCTTCCGAGATGAAAAACGGCCTTTCATGCCTTGTGCTAAAATTAAACCTGGTAGATAAGTACTCATAACACCGCGAAATCTAACCCTGTTCCTTGGGATGTTGCTATCCAATTGATGAAGAAGATAAGCTCCCTGTGGAAAACAGGTGTCAGAATAATCCCAGCGTGCACTCACTTTCCAAGCGCGGGTGACGGAGACATTGCTAGTGCGCTTATCCAGACACAAATAATAAATCTAATTTGCAGAACGCTAGAGATCACTGCTGACAAATAAACGACCGAGTATAAGTGAGGACTGTCAAGGAAAGCGCCTCTCTGTGTTGCATAACGGTGACTCGTACATTCTTTCGATCCATTACAAAACCCAAACACATCCACCACCATCGACAACACACACCTATTCCTCCCCCTCTCTCTTCCTTGATGAACCTAAGCAAACGTACCGGTGAATTCACCCACGTGTGACTGCGTGCGCTGTCTCTGCATGCGAGTTTACTTCCCTCGCGTTATTACACACATACGCGATGCCTGGTATTTGTAAGCAAATCCAGATCAGTCGTTCAATACATGAATATGTAAAAGGATTAACGTGCGCTTGTAACGCGCTAATAACAAACGAATAACACAACACTATACATAATTAATTCCAAACATTTTTAAAATGGGAAAACATCGTGGAAAATAATAGATATACATTCGCTCCCGCCCTTTTTCTTGTCTGATAAAATATATCTGTCTTATTCATCTTTGTCTTGCACGTATTTCTTAAGTGGACCTAAAATTGACAGCGTGTTTAATAAAATCATAATTACCCGACCCCCACAAAAATTACTTTACTTAAGAAATAAATTTTCGAGTATGAATTAAAGTAACCCTGGATTAAGCTCTATGTAAAACTAGCTCCCCCTTGATTAACTTTAAAGAAATTAGGTGTGCTTACCGAGCAAAGGGAATTCAATCTCCGCACAATTAAGTTGGTTATAAGCTCTCAACCTAAACATTTTATCCAGGCAGCAATGAATCCTAGGGCGACAATGGTATGGAGTGTTAGAGACCTGCCCTTTCATAATAAGGTAAGTTGCCAGATGTTTGGCCAGCGTTTCGCAGTCCGCTCGAGATGAAACATGATGACGGCCCGACATAAAAGGACGGAGAGTTTTCCGTGCTCCCTATATCAAAGAACCAGGGAATTAGCCGTTTTCCCCAAGAATCCCTACATAAAAGACTAATAGAGCAGAAACGCCGCTTCACACGTGCGAAAGGGTGGGCATAGCTTGGATCTAACGAGATTGACAGGTACCAAGAACAGAATTCGAGCTATTAAGAGCAAAAATGATAGGAAAGTGGGCGTAGACAAAAGTAGAAAGAAACCAGAGCAGACCACTCAGATTAAAGGGAAAGCAATTCCAGTCAAAGTGTGACAGTTAGCTCATTCAAGCGCCCCAGTTGAGTTAATTCAGCGAAATTCCTCTTATTATTATATTGCTCTATGTAAGTGTATTTAAGAAATTGCCTGAGACATACGGATGTAGTACATTCAAAATGATTAAATCAACTTTAGATTTGTCTTTATACTATTAACAACTTTAATAATCAATTATGTTTTAACAGTTATAAAAATGAATAATTCCTTATAGAAAAGGTTATCATCACTGGGTGAGGTTATGGCGTTAAAATTTGGATATTTCACTTGGCAGCTTGTATGTTTCTACTTAGCTGCCAATGAGTTTGTCTGTTCTGCTCCAGCTGATGTTTGGGTTTTTGCAGATAGAGAACTGGATCACACTCGTCACTGATCCAGTTTGAAAGTTGTAGCACGTTCCAAGAAGTGTCAGGGAGTAACTACCAAGCTGGTCCCGCGTCTCTAAGACCCGTCTGATGATGGTGTCTAGCGTCGAGTTCAGGCCGCTTATACTCTCACTTGTTCCAGAGATATAACCCTCAATTTGTACCGCCGACTAGTGTAACAAAAGAAGAGAACAAATACTCTCTTGAGTATTGCGTTTTCCGACACATTCCGAAAGATTACCCTCAAGATATACAACACACAGCAAACGTATACATCGTACAATATATCAAATAAGAGATTTAAAAAAAAACATACGATGTGCCATATATCATTCATTCCATAACACACACGCACGCACCACAAAACAAGCAACACACCACATAGCACAGACGCGTACACATAGAACACATCACCCCCACATTAACTGAACACCACGTATACACTGCACATATACTAATCTTGAACATCACACCCTAACCACCCACGGCAACATCACAAAACATATATCATGCTACACCAGAGATAACATACACAACCCCTCCGGTTTTACTCCCTTTATAAATCCTACAAGCTCCAGGCTTTCCCTCCTCACCCCCATCCTAACGACACACAGTATTCTATTAGTTATAAATAATTTTTATGCTATCGGTGGTCACATTATGAAGGCGTATTTTCCTGCGTACCGTAATTTGTAAACACAGACAGTATATTTTATCTTCCCAAGTACCGCCATATCTTGATGGAAGAGTATAAAAAATATGTTTTATAATGGAAGCTATCAAGGCCGGGCCAGGGAAACGACGTGAATTAAATGTACAGGGTCATCGACGAGTCACTTCTTATTCTCACTTCTTCCTGAGGCAACCCAACTCTGGTTCATGCATCGAGTCTCATTTTGACAGTTCTCCTCCGCCAATCCGTTTTTTGGTCGGCCTGTTTTTAGCCTTCCATCTGCGATCCATAGCGAAGGAGTAAATATCTCTCTTGCATTTAGTGTAATCAGATGTAATCCTAGTCATGGGCAATGACTATAGCCCACAAAAGCTAGATCTAAATCTCAGAAATGAGGTATACAAGGAAGGTGGTTGCAGTAACAAGAAGAGACATGGTCCGCAACCAGACGATACGTCATTGTCTAAAAACCCAACCACTGCAGACCCAAGTAGAACATTCCCAATTAAGATGGTTTGGCCATGTCTGCAGGATGGGAGACTATCGGCTACCACGGTAAGTATGGGAAACTAAGAAACAAGGATCCAGACCTTCAGGACGACCCAGAGTCCGCTGAGAGAACATTTGTGACGGTATTGCCTCCCCTGCTTTGCAGTAGTGGTCCAACAGTGGCCAGAACTCAAGAGTATCTATTATAGGCTTCAATGGAGTCTATCTTTACACAAGATTACTCTTGGCAGAAATGTAGATAGAAGAGTAGTAAAGCTGCTATCACATGGGAGTTTTCACAAGATATTCAGATAAGCAAAAACAATGCTGGCTGTTGCTGAGCACGTTAATTATGTAATCTGCCGACACCTTTATGAAGAATTTAAGCAATGGTGTATTCTAGGTCGTTAAGCCCCCGCCTCTGAGTTAATAATCAGTGGAATTATTATTATAATATAGCTCTGTTTAGAGTGTGTGTTTAGTAACTTTGACTGAGACAAACGTAGTACATTTAAAATGATTGACTCAAAGTTAAATTTGTATAATTACAAATAACAAAATTTAATAATCACTTTAACTTTAACATTTTAAAAGAAAGGAATAATAGTTAATTACAAAATAAGATTTTCATCGATTGGGTGATGGTTTTTTATAAGAAGTTAAGGGGGCAGCACATAGGTTAACTTAGCTGCCAATGATGATTCTAATTCTCCTCCTGATGGAACGGTTTTCTGTACACTGCTGTCACTCGTCTCTGGTCAAAGTTCAGGCGCCGCACGTTCCCAGAACGTCAAGGAGTAACGACCAAGCTGGTCCTGCGTCTGTCTATAAAACCCTCTTATGATGGCGTCTCGCACAGCGTCAGTCCACTTCTACCTTCACTTGGTTCCAGAGATAGTACTTTCTGCTGGTACCACCAATAACTGATAACAAAAATAGAAGCGAAACGCTCATCTGAGTATGGCATTTTCCGACACATAAATATGTGCCCTCCTCTTCTACTCTACCATCCCATGTCAGAATTTACCGTTGATGAGAATTAAATTTAATCCCTCGGGATAACACTTCCTTTACACTTAAACTGAATAGCTTTAGCTTTACATTACACTTAAATGAAAAGGTTCAAAGTACAGATATAATATGTTTTACATTTACATCGCCACTGTTTGAAAAGCGTTCACAATATAAATTGACTGTTTTACACTGATTGACAAGTTTGAAACTTCCATTAATTTTAACATGAATATGTTTTGTTCGTTTACATTTACACTGAGTGAAAAGATTTGAAACTGTAAGTATTAATCTTAGAATGTACATCATTTCTTTGAAAATAAACGCTCCAATCATCTTCAGATAGGCGGGTGTGGTACTTTCAAAATATTTCCAACATAGAATATTCTGTCCGATGCCCTCGTGTACAAACTTACAGACAGATCGGTAGACACACATGACAACATGCCCACATGTGTCACACTGACAGTAATGTTGGTGTATCAAGGATGACCCGGAAGCGCTTATGTCATAAGTTGCGCCTAAGTGCACGGGTTATCCTGTGTTTCGCCAGACAAACAAATCTGGTTCTATTCACCACTCCTGCCCAACACAAGCTTGAAAAGATGGTCAGACAGATTATGCGAAACAATATTGTCTCTGACCGTCTAATAACCTGGCGTAACTTAACACGTCTTCGTGAAGCGTGAATGCGACACAATAAGATAAGAATTACTCCCGTAGCAAATACTGCAATAGGGGAGTGGCGTGTTAGGGACTTTCCCCATGCTATGTCCAGCATAAAGAGTAAAATGTATGAAAGGGGAACAATGAAATGCCAAATAAAAGCGATCAGAGAGAAAAATGAAGAAGAAATGATACTGCCGTAGGGCTGGAGGTGGGAGAGATCACACAAAATGACAGGGACAGACATTTCGTCACAATATTAGACAAACTCTGAAGGGCGGTGAACTGGAATAGACCCAGGCCAGGAGGAAAACAGGACATAGGATAGTATGGCTCTCTCTCTCTCTCTCTCTCTCTCTCTCTCTCTCTCTCTCTCTCTCTCTCTCTCTCTTTCAAAGCTCAATACGTTATGGTAGAAGAGAAACGACTAAGTAAGTAAGGAGTGAATATCCAATTCGAAAATCGCAGCCAAAGTGGTGCGTGTTCAATTCCCAGGGAAAGCGAAAAAATCAGCAGGAACACATCACAAGGAAGTCATGACCCACGCGGGCTCGTCCATGCCTCCAGATTGGGCCAAGGTGGTAAAAGAGCAGAAACACTTGTCTGACAGGGTGGAAATACATTTTTCATGTTCAGATTACCTCCTGATGCGACTTCTTCTTTCTTCCTCTTCTTTTCTTCTTCTTCATTTTCTTCTTCTTCTTCGTTTTCTTCTTCTTCTTCCTATTCCTCATGGCGGGCCAAGAGGAATCGGGTTCAAATCGCAAGGAAAGCCAAAAAAATCAGCAGGAGCATATCACTTGGAAGTCATGACCCATGTGGGCTCGTCCATGCCTCCAGAGTGTTAAGGAGCTGAACGAACAGAAAAACTTAACAGACGGAGGCAGGCAGGGTCAGGGTCATTTCTGATAATCAGTTTACCTACTGTTACAGTGATTTTTATAGATTTCCTATTTTATAGGGTTAGGGGGAGAATCTGATCTGAGATGTCATCATCATCATAAATTTTCTTTTGTGCTCCATATGGAGCATGGAACCTGAGCAATGTTCTTACGAGAAATACGCTCTTGTAGCAGTGGTTTCCGTAGCATTATGTTTTACGTGATGAAAGGTAAAGGGGGAAAAGGACCCCGTTACACGCCCATTGAGGCGTATTGGGAATATGGTGTTAGGCCCTTATTTTCTTGACCATCGGCACACTAGGGGTGATGTGGTCAGCATAACGCCGGCCGCCTTAACCTTCCCAGAAGTTGCTCTGATACCCAATTGGGGCTGGGTCGACCCAGGAGCCGTTTGCGGCCTAAAAAATCCCACATCATCTGGGGATCGAACCATAGACCACTGAGCTAGGAAACCAGTGCACTAACCAATATGCTACTGCGGGTCCCTTTACATGATGAGGTTGCCACAAATTCATCATCATCACCTTCATCATCATCATATTCATTACTATCATCATCATCATTTTTATCATCTTTATCATTTTCCTTTGCGCTTGCTACGGAGCATGGAGCCACCATTGGACCTGGTTCTTAGAGGAAATAATTTTACATAATTTGGTTGCCAGTCCAATGCACAATCTCATATTAGTAGCCTTATACGAATGATCTGAGCATACAGTAGTTCTGTTCGTTCTTTGTCTATTCGGAGTCATCCGGAAACACGCGAATACGTGTTCGCGGGGGGGGGGGAGGGGGGGGGGGGAGGGGGGAGGAGGAGGGGGGAGGAGTGGGTGGGGGGACCTAAAGCGTTACTATTTCATTAGCGTCTTCACAACTTCATCCTGACGTAAGTGTCAAAGGAAAAAAAAACTGTCACTATTTCATTTACATCTTCACAACTATATCCTGACGTAAATGTCAAGGAACAAATCTGTCACTATTTCATTCGCGCCTTCACAACTATATCCTGACGTAAATGTCAAAGAACAAATCTGTCATTTCATTTGCGCCTTCACAACTTCATCCTTACGTAAGTGTCAACGGACAAAAAAAAAAAACGGAAACAAAAACTGAAGACTAAAAGTCAAAGCAAACCTAATGTTGAGAAGAAGTCTAATGCCATAACCAGACAGACTCCTCGTCCAGTGTGTATTGATACATTAACGACTGTATTCATTCAGAACGTTCCATCTGCTTGTCTTCTGTGCCGAAAAAACAGTCTTAGAAGTTTCCTTATTCTGTTAGCATGTCCTTCTTTCTGTCGGTTGTATCTCAATGCCAACATCATGTTATTCCAAGTTTATTTATTTTTTGCCTTCTTTGTATCCGAGGGAATCCATTAGATCAGAGGTCGGAAACCAATCTATCACAGGGGATGACTTGACAGATCTATGTATGGCAGAGGGGAAATACGAAATAAATTGTACGCAACGGATATTTCGGATCATCTCTTTCCCGCCGCGTTCAAAACGAATTGTACCGCCAGAACTAATGGTACTTTCCCGCGTTTCCAAAGCTTGTTTTATTAGTTCAACTGCATAAGTTACGAACACAATCTGTTCTTTAAAGTGAAGTTAATATTCATTACATTTTTTACTCCTTTGTAGACAACACAATTTCTGAAGTAGAAGTTAAGGGATTGGGGGGGGGTAGGGGGGGGGGGGGGGGGGGGGGGGGGGGGGGGGGGGGGGGGGGGGGGGGTTCGTCCACTTATGACGTCACGTAGTGAGGGGAGGTCCAAAATCTTGTGACGAAGTGTGAGGATCGGGTGAGAGGGGTTTAAAGTAATGTGACGTCGTCTAATGTTGTCCTCCCAGCGAACTCTGGGTCGTCCTGGGGTCTGGATCCTCAGCTCTTTGTTTCCCATGCTTGTCGTGGTAGCCGATCTTCTCCCATTCTGCAGAAACGGCCACACCATCTTAGTTGGGACTGTTCTACTTGGTTCTGCAGGGGGTGGGATTTTAGGCCTTGACGTATCGTCTGGTTGCGGACCATGTCTCTTCTTGTTACTTCAACCACCTTCCTCAAATACCTCATTTCTGAGGTTTGAATCTGGCTTTTGTGGGTTGTAGTCATTGCCCATGACTCGCATCCATGTGTCAAGACTGGAACATAGGTGGAGCGGTATACAGCCATCTTCGTTTTCTTACCAACCTCTCTCTTGCTGAGGAATCCTCGATTTATTGCCTGAAAAAGAAAAGTATCCCAGCAGCTGCTTTTCGAGTGGCCAACTCTTCTTTGATGCCTCCCTTTCGGTCTATAATAGCTCCGAGGTATTTAAAGTGGTCGACCTGCTCCAGGACCTGTTCTCCCAGCTTAATCTGATGTCTTCTTTTTTCTTTTTGTAAAACATTATTCCACATAGTCTGTTTTTATCCGCAATAGTCGACACCATCCTCGTGGGCGACTTTTATTATTATTATAATCGTTGCCAAATATCGCATAATTGTGATAGTCTTTTGTGACGATGAAACTCAGCCGACGTGGAAGTATTAGATGATATGGTAGAACCTTCATAACATCTGTACCCCCGAATATTGTTGTAATTTTATCGTCAACGGGAATTCTTCCACCTGGGCTCATTAGCAATGCACAACAGAAACGTGGAACTCCACCTGGGCTCATTAATATGCGTCAGAGCAGAGTGGACTCGCCAACACGTTTGCTAATTAATATGTAGACAGTTTATCTTCTGTGCATTCTGGACATGGCTTTGTCTAAAGGGGCGGTAAAACCACGCCTACTGAAACCTCTAGAGCGATCATAAGCAAGCATTTCGCTACACCTTTCTTTCGTACCTGCCTTAAAGGCGTTGCCTAAATCAAACGAAGAAAGCGGCACACGATCTGAGACAATGACGATCTCAAAGCGAACGATGAAGTTTCCTGCCACTAGGTAACACGGCAGTGTGAATCAGAGGAGAGCACTGGAACCCCTCGAAAGACGGAACGAACTGGAAAGACGAAGCGGCCAGAGAATTGAATAATCACGGGGGACGGGAGGCATAGGATCTCGAATTCTTCCTGAGTTCAAGAAAGGTGTTAGATTCTAACATGTACCCCCGATTGTCATTCCATTTCATATATATAGAGACCCTGCTGTTGCGTGATAAATTCTCGCAACATCGTTTTGTTTCAATGTCTGTTTTATAACGCAAGGGCAACAACTGCTTGGAATTTATAGTCACTTTTCTCGGTAAGCATTTGTCTTCTCGCGTTGGTATCGAATGCAGTTAAGTTTGAGCTGTGGTCATTTTTGCGCTGGACTGCGCATGACTTGTCTTGTTGTTTGGTCGATCGGTTTCCGCCCACGACTGGTGGAGTGAGCGATTTGGAATGGCGAAAGAGATGCCTCGTTGAAGAGGGGATCTCCGCTATTTTTTGTTCTGTCAGGGATGTGTAGTCCTCTTAATGGATATTTCGTTTATTCGAGATAATACCTCTAGTGTTTTCCCACATGTCGGGAGGCGTGATATTTCTGTGTATTTCATGAAAGCAAGGTAAATTGACTTTTTCATTAACTCTATCGATTTTGGGTCGTGAGCGATTTCGATTCATAGCCTGTCTCCGAAAGTCGTCGCCACGAGATGTTTTTTCCCAGCTCACATGTCGCTGCATTGTACTGCATCGGTTGATGCATGTACCAAGGACCATTACTTGCTACTTTGTTAAATGAATTAGGTTTTGAAAACCTTTATTATCTAGAGGATATTTTTGTGGACATTATTTATACTTCGGCAGACGTGTCTGTCTTGCTGAAGTCAAACTAAGGAGAGTGAACTGATCTCATACATCTGGTTATCTCCTGGCTGTTATAGAAAAGGATGGAGTTTTCCACCTGACTACATTTACAGCACTATGAAATATAACATGCATCTGACTCATCATTGTAATTGCTGTCTACCGTCTATTGCTGTATTGAAATGTTGCGTGTGATAATGACTGTTTGATGTGCCTACACATTTGCGTAACCATTTTGTCACTGTGGCGTCCACAATAAATAATGAAGAAAAACGTCAACGGCTGTTTCAAGAATCATTGACTTTATACGTCGTGAGTTTACTGACGTCCTATGTGGATTGCCCTGTTATTTTTGTATGAACATTGTTTTGACTGAACACATCTGCACACTACACAAAACCAGACATGCGGATACCATCCATCATCATATGGCATCACGCATCATTTGGTGGCCATAAGCTGGTTTGATTCTGGTACTAGCAAACACGGGGTCCCTTACCCACTTCATTTTCAACAAGAATTCATCAGCATCCTTCAAGAAATTAACATTCTTCAATACAGTCAACATCTTCAAAATTTTCAAATTACTCGGCGTTGCCCGGTAAAAGTCAAAATTTCAACTTTTTGACGCAAACAAGAATTTGACAGTACCCGGCGTTGTTACATGTTGCCGGATAACTCGGACTGCTGTTATCTTTTACGCAAGTCAAGCAAGTTGCTGCTGTCAAGGTTCCAGTGCTGTCGTTTTTGTGAAGGTCAAGTGCCGGTTGAAACGGGTTGTTTTCTGAAGAAGGCCAAGTACCGATTTCCATCAACTTACTTTTGGATTAGAAGGTCAAGTGCCGAAACAACTCAACACACAGTACTTCAGAAGCTCTTGTACCATCGTGTTAGCAGTGGAAGCAGTTCAGATGTGCCATCATCGTTGGAGCTTCGCTCTTTAGGACGTTGATTGACATCCGTTTTTCTGCTGTTCGACGATTGGAAGCCTATAAGTTAAGTGGCCTGTTTGTATGTAAACTGTGCCCTTATACTTCTGCTGAGTCTTCTGTGTATCATCTCATTCTATATGTTATATGTCTATATGTTATTTGTATATTTATATGTTTATATTTCAGCGGGTTCTCGGTTGGGTGGTGTCTCCGTTAGATTATGCCACGTCATAGAGGTCGTCTATTGTGAGCGTTTTCTGTAGGGTTTGCAAATTTCCGATACTGGAATTTGCTAAGCGACTTCTGTTGCTATTTATGTTAGCTGTGATGACATGTTTTAATATTGTTTTCGTTATTATTTCGCATTCTTTAGTTTTGTTTTGATTTGTTTGTGTTTGTTAGCCTACTCTTGTCTATAATTTTAGTTTCATACAACATTTTTGTTTATACACTGTGGTGTCATGTATTTTGTTTAATTCTATCGCAGATATCGTCACATTTTTTGTGATATTTCATTAATTTCTGCTTTATTTTTAGTTGATTTCTGCGAAAGTTTTTGTATTGTTGCTGATCTTTGTTATTGTTTACATTGTTATTGTTTACATTGTTTGTATTGTTTACATTTTCAATGTTTACATTCTGCATGTGTTTACATAGTCATTGTTTACAGTTATAGTAATTAGTTAATGGGCTATGCTAATGCACTGTTACTACTACACTGATGATAAATGAATGATGAATAGTGTCGTGCACTATTGAATGAGAAGTGCACTTATGATCAAGAATTGAGTGCTGATATTTCATATACAAGTTCTTTGATTGGAGACTTGTTTCCCACAGAGACTGGGATAATATAAGGTGATGTGAATATACAAGTGTTTAATTAAGACTTGTTACACTTAGGTTTGAAATAAATTAGTTAATTATTTCAGGTTTTGGATTCATATGTTAGACAACATGTCTACATTTGAGCACTTTATTGAGCAGGGTAAATTGCTTGGCAAGACTGGTGATAAGTTAGAAGAATTTGCAACTGCTCGATATGATAAAGCAATGGAAGCTGAACAAAAGAAACTGCAGATGCAGGTGGATGAAAAAAGATTCCAAATGGAAATGGAAAAACAAAAAAGGGAATCAGAAGCTGAGGAAAGAAAACTCCAGCTACAGCTAGAAGCTGAGGAATAAAAGACTTGAAAAAAGGCTGAGGACTGAAAAGAGGCTAAATAAAAGACTTGAAAAAGAGAAATAAAAGACTGAAAAAAGAAGGGGCTGAAAAATAAAAGAACTGAAAATGAAAATGACTTCAAAAAGAGGCTCAGGCTGAGGAAAGAAGATTACAGAGAGAGTCTGGATGAGAGGAAAGAGAAAGCACAAAATGGAACATGAAGAAAAGGTCTTAGCTTTAGAGTTGGAAAAATTGAAATTGACGGAGCATGAGTAATGGTAATTTGATTTCAAACAAGGGTTCATCTTCTGTAAGGCTAATAATGATACTTTTAAGATTAAGTTACCAACATTTAGTCCTTCCAGTGATGACATAATGTTCTATCTGGACAGATTTGAACAAGCATGTACAGCTCATAACATAGACAAAGCAAAATAAGGATTATCAGAGTTATCAGGATACTGACAAGGTAAAGCTTTAAGAATATTAAATATGGTGGATGAACCCTGGGGACAAGAACATTTATGAGGTTTTGGTCTGGGCCGCTTTGTTAATGAAATTAACGCTTATCGCAAGTCGGCTTTCGTCTACAATATAAAAAAACCATGTTACCTGAAAATGGAGTTGTAAATTCTCCGGAGGTTTATTTCATGAATACGCCATTACTTTCTCACGATGGGCTTGAAAAACTATCTAAGGACCGGAATAAAACTTATTAAGGGAATATATGGACTTAATACTTAAGAGACAAAAGTCATGTCGTTCTGTCAATGAGGTCTTTCCTTGCTATTCCTTCATCGAAAGTTAAACCTAAAACAATAAAAAGAAAATGGTAAAGAATTTTCTGTTGCCAATTTACGTAACTGCGCACTCCCACACATAACCAAGGGGGTAACTCTAAGGTGAAAGAAGGTTTACCAGTTGCTTCGGCAGGCTTATCCGTAAGGGTCCAAAACTTTGCCTTCGTAGATCCCAACAAAATTTTGTTAGAAAGGGTTGCGGTAATTTTCAGTCCAAATTCATGGGTAATCAATTTTCTTGGTGGATCTTCTTCTTCGAAGAATTGGAGACAACCTGATAGTACTCGTTACTATCACCCTAATAATTATAAGCATTTCAAAAGAGGATATGGTAATAGAGGTTATTCCTGCCGAAGACCTCAAAAACCAAACTCAATTAGGATGTTTTCGCAGTCAATGTGGAACACTGATAGTTTTCGTGGCATAACTGGTATTCGAACCAGGATAACAATTACAATAGAGACAATAATAACTGCAGAGATAATAATAACTCTGATAACTTCAGAGGTAATAATAGTCGGGGTAGATCTCAACACACACCAAAGAGATATCAGCAGGCTAATGCTGTACAACAGGAAACTGAGGGAGCCTGTAATCATGTTGTTGATAGTAAAAACTTTGACGCTTTCACTGGTTCTGCTTTTGACTTTGAGAGAGCAAACAAATGCCCCCAATGCAGTACTTTATTCGAACCGGGTACCATAACTACTTTGAGTTGTGGTCACCCACTTCCCGCTCTTCCTGCTGCTGTTGCGCATGACGGTAGGGGTTCTTTAATTCTACATAAGGGTCTTGTTAATGATACTCCGGTCTCACTACTTTTCGATTCCGGATGCACCACTATTGGTGTTAGACAATCGCTTGTAGATCCATCTTGTGCTACAGGAAGGGTTATTAAATGTGTCACATTTGGCGGCACTCTAGAAAAATATCCTACTGCTGTAATTCGCATTGCCACTCCTTTCTTTACTGGAGATGTGCATGCTTGTCTCTTACCTAATCCTATTGCGGACCTTATTATTGGTCGTATTCACGGAGTTAGGGAGTGTACCCCACCTGCTGATTGATGCTATCGGGTAGAATATTAACATGCAAGCTACAAATGCAGTAGTTACAAGAGCACAAGCTCTACAAACACCCGAAACTTCACTGAATAGTGATAATGAAGTTGATAGCCAAGATAGTCACTTAGTAATCACTCGTGACTCTTTCATAAAATTGCAAGAAGAAGATCCTTCTTTAAAAAAATTCTTCGTTCATGCGAAGAAAGGTGATCCGAATCAGGATACAAATAGAAAATCTTGGATTGCAATGAGAAACGGCGTACTTGTACGTATGGTACAAGATTCGACTACGTCGGCACATTCGCAAATTCTTGTTCCCAAGAGCATGAGAGTCCAAATATTACAACATGCTCATGACTCGCAATGTGCTGGACATATGGGTTTTGCCCGTACGAAGTCGAGAGTCCTTGCGGCTTTCTTTTGGCCTTTTGTCAATAAGGACATTCGTATTTACTGCCGATCATGCAAGGTATGTCAGGAGGTCAAATCTAGAGGACCACGACATGCTGCGCCTATCCAGGCTGCTGACATTCCTATTCGGCCGTTTCAGAAAATGGCCATAGATACTATTGGCCCTTTTAAGGTCAAGTCGGCCAGAGGACATCAGTTTATCCTTACATGTGTCGATATGTGCACACGTTGGCCAGAGGCTATTCCTCTTAAGAGCATATCTACTACAGATATCGCAGATGCTCTTTGGTTGATATTTTCTCGCTGGTGGTTCCCCAGAGAAATATTGTCAGACCATGGCACTCAACTCATATCTGACACTATGTCACAGGTAATGTCTACCTTACATATTGAACGATCTCTCAGTAGTATCTACCATCCTATGTCTAATGGGTTAGTTGAGAGTCTGAATAGAACGCTCAAGACTTTGCTTGGTAAGATAACTGAAGATCATCCTCAAGATTGGGACAGGGTTTTACCCGCGGCTCTCTTTGCCTATAGAGAAGGCCCTAATGAACACACAGGATTTTCTCCCTTCGAACTTGTCTTTGGCGCGCGTCCACGCGGCCCTATGTCTTTATTACACGATCTCATCACTGCCGATGATATTAGCGATGAAACTCAATCCTCATATGAGTATGTCATTGCTCTTAGACAAAAGATCATTGAGGCATGTAAGCTAGCAACTGCTTCATCAGAAATTGCTAAAGAGAAGGCAAGACAGTTTGCTAACAAGAATAGATGTCTACGACAACTTTGTCCAGGTGACAAAGCATTCGTCCTCCTCCCCAGTAGGGAAAATAGACTTCTTATTGCATGGAAAGGTCCGTATGCAATAGTCTCTCGGATTTCCGATGTTGACTATGTGGTCGATATTGATGGAAAGCATAAAACTTTCCACATAAACATGCTTTCGGAATTTCACGAACGTCCGGACTATTTGCTGCCTATTTCCAGGCAACGGAGGTTGCTCCTGCAGCTCACGGTCGTTATTCATCCCTGTCTGTCATTCAGGATGAGGAATCTACCTTCTCTGATGTCAACCTTCCCCTTCCAGTGGTTCCATTACATTCTGCGGAATCTTGGAAAAACGTTTCTGTTTCTCCTAATCTTTCTGGTGACGAACATCGACAAGTCTCGTCGATGTTACAAACATTTCAGGATGTTCTCACTGACATTCCTGGACACACAGATGTCATAGAACATGACATAATTCTTACCGACAATAATCCAATTAGGGTTAGGCCGTATCCTATTCCTATACACTTTCAGTCGCAAGTGGAAAAGGAATTGGATGAAATGATTCAGTTAAATATAATTGAACCATCGACTTCACCATATTCTTCTTCCATGGTTATTGTCCGGAAGAAGGATAAGAACATACGAATTTGCGTTGATTATCGCAAATTGAATCAGGTCACAAAGTTCGACGCTGAACCGATGCCTTTGTTAGAAGATCTACTGATTAGACTTTCTAATTCTAGATTCTTCACTAAACTTGATTTGTCTAAAGGTTATTGGCAAGTGCCTTTAGCAGAGCATGCCAAACCTCTTACTGCTTTTTCTACACCTAGGGGTCTATTTCAATGGAATGTTATGCCTTTTGGTCTCATGAACGCCCCTGCCACTTTCGTTCGCATGATGCGTCGAATTCTGTCACATCGTTCGGATGTCATCGCATACTTAGATGACATCTGTCTCTTCAGTGATACCTGGGAAGATCACTATTTAGGGGTATATGACTTACTGTCCACTCTACGTGAGAATAATTTGACAGCAAAACCTTCTAAAGCTTTTGTTGGTTTTGGTGAAATCTCTTTCCTGGGTCATCGTGTTGGTCATGGTCTCTTGAAGACAGAAGACCACAATACTTCCAAAATACTGAACATCTCTGTTCCTAAAACGAAGAAACAAGTTAGGAGTCTCTTAGGTTTAATTCAATTTTATGGGAGATTTATTCCAAATTTATCTTCGATCATGGCACCTCTCTCAACATTGTTGAAGAAAGGTTCGCCTAATCTGGTCCGTTGTTCTGAAGAATGCCAATCTTCACTAGACCAAATCAAGAATATATTTTCTTCTCCTCCCATCTTAAGATTACCTACTCTTGATACGACTTTTGTTCTTCGGAGTGATGCTTCATCCACTGGGATTGGAGCAGCACTGATGCAAGAATATGCAAATACTCTGCATCCTGTTATGTACATTTCTAGAAAACTAAATGCGGCAGAGAGGAACTACTCGGTTTTAGACCGTGAGTTGTTAGCGATGGTTTTGGTCAATTCTAAAGCTACAAAGATTCCTTCCTGGCGCACATTTCATTCTAGAGACTGATCAGAAAGCTCTTACAGCTATTCAGACTAAGAATTTGAAGAGTTCGAGATCCACTCGATATGCTATAGCTCTTCAACCTTTTCACTTCACGGTACGAGCTATCCGTGGTGCGGATAATGTGATGGCTGACATTTTGTCTAGATGCCCACATGACTCCAACTAATACTTCTGTCCTATATTTCTATATATTACAGAGTCATAACACACCTATATTTCTACAATAGATTAGCACATCTGTACTTACTTTATATGTACACACTATCGCGCTTTGTTGTCATCTTCTTCTGTTCGTTTTTTAAGATGATAGAGGAGGACTGAGTAGTTAATATAAGGGCCGTTAGTTTACTAAACAGCCACAATTATTAATAATGTATTGTACCTTATGAAGCATATTAGTTATTAATTTGCATTATATTGCTTGTACACCCTCGGAATACCAGAGCATATATCCTGGATCGTCATGTAGTTTAACTTTACTATGTACTTATGTCATTACATGTCAAAGAATGTACTATTTAAATTTTCCTATCAGATTTGTACATCCATTTTAAAGACAATATTAGAGTATGCTGTTTAATGATGATTATAGTAACTTGCATACGTATATTGTGTTTACATGCTAACGTGATGTGTGTTGGTGACACCTCCCCGATGTGAATATTTTTTGAGACATATTTATTTTTCTGTTGAGGTATATCCTCACCAGACACTCTATAATTAGCCTATTGTTTGGCAATTTAATTAATTATCAGCGCATAATTCGTGCGTTTTGAGCCGCTTATCGCTTGCTCTTTGATATTGAAAAAAAAATATGTTCCACATTTTTTTTTAATCGGGAGGAGGTGGTGATATGTTGCGTGATAAATTCTCGCAACATCGTTTTGTTTCAATGTCTGTTTTATAACGCAAGGGCAACAACTGCTTGGAATTTATAGTCACTTTTCTCGGTAAGCATTTGTCTTCTCGCGTTGGTATCGAATGCAGTTAAGTTTGAGCTGTGGTCATTTTTGCGCTGGACTGCGCATGACTTGTCTTGTTGTTTTGGTCGATCGGTTTCCGCCCACGACTAGTGGAGTGAGCGATTTGGAATGGCGAAAGAGATGCCTCGTTGAAGAGGGGATCTCCGCTATTTTTTGTTCTGTCAGGGATGTGTAGTCCTCTTAATGGATATTTCGTTTATTCGAGATAATACCTCTAGTGTTTTCCCACATGTCGGGAGGCGTGATATTTCTGTGTATTTCATGAAAGCAAGGTAAATTGACTTTTTCATTAACTCTATCGATTTTGGGTCGTGAGCGATTTCGATTCATAGCCTGTCTCCGAAAGTCGTCGCCACGAGATGTTTTTTCCCAGCTCACATGTCGCTGCATTGTACTGCATCGGTTGATGCATGTACCAAGGACCATTACTTGCTACTTTGTTAAATGAATTAGGTTTGGAAAACCTTTATTATCTAGAGGATATTTTTGTGGACATTATTTATACTTCGGCAGACGTGTCTGTCTTGCTGAAGTCAAACTAAGGAGAGTGAACTGATCTCATACATCTGGTTATCTCCTGGCTGTTATAGAAAAGGATGGAGTTTTTAACCTGACTACATTTACAGCACTTTGAAATATAACATGCATCTGACTCATCATTGTAATGCTGTCTACCGTCTATTGCTGTATTGAATGTTGCTGTGATAATGACTGTTTGATGTGCCTACACATTTGCGTAACCATTTTGTCACTGTGGCGTCCACAATAAATAATGAAGAAAAACGTCAACGGCTGTTTCAAGAATCATTGACTTTATACGTCGTGAGTTTACTGACGTCCTATGTGGATTGCCCTGTTATTTTTGTATGAACATTGTTTTGACTGAACACATCTGCACACTACACAAAACCAGACATGCGGATACCATCCATCATCATATGGCATCACGCATCACCTGTAAAATGCAATTTTATCACTCGTTTGCCAGAGATTTACAGAAGCACTAGCTATAGTAAAATCTTGTTAGATTTCCCCTGGATTTTTGGCTATATTTGCAGTGAATTCTATTCTGTGCTAAACGGTATAATATATATTAGTTTCTAGTGATCAGTGGTCTAGTTTCATCATTTTTTTATTTCACTGGATTTTGGGTTGATCCAGCAAAAAACATTGTATAGAGTCCTCCAGACTCGGTTCTTAAAACCCTCCAGATATTTTGATGAACAGTTTAAATTTTAATCTTGAGACGATCCTGTTGGGGTCCAGCTATCTGAATTTTCCAGAAAGAAAGTAAATCCAAGAACAATTTAACACATCATCAATACAATTTAATCTGTAGAGTTTAACTGGAGAAGAACATTGCCAGAGCTGTATTTAGATTATTAATCCTGCTCTACTGCGAAAGAAAATAGAAATCTCCTGAACACTGACTGTGCATATTTTCTTCACTGGATTTTAAAACCCTCGAAGTAAACCATACCTCATCGGTCAGTTGTTGTCATCACGCATTAAGAAGTTTCACCATTAGCGGCGAAATCACTGAGACCACCCCATTTTCACCACCTGTATCCGTGACCGTGCCATCCCATAGAACTTTCCTTCTAACATAACAAAAAACAAAGAACACTTAGGCTTCACCATCCAGCGATTTCGGGACTGTACTAACGCATAAACCTGATAATCTGCGGCTGGACACAGAAGAATAAGACACTACCTATGTCGAGTGTTTATTTGATGTTTGTGTATATTTCTATAGAGTGCCAGATTCTACGATCGGTAAGTGTGTGTGAGTAAATGAGTGTTGGCCATCACGAGCGTGCATGAATGACATGATATTTATTTTGCAACCATTTTTAATTTGCCTACCTGGTAAATACTTTCACTGTATTCCCTGTATTGTTCCTTTTTAAGTGGGATTTTATAACTCTGTTTATTCCCCACCCCCTTACATTTGCTTAGTAAAAGGGAAAACAACTGAGAATAACAGGATTTTTTCTACCACCCATACCTAGTACTTTAACACCTCTTTTTTCAGAGTAATTAAATTTACTGTTGGGTTACATTATCTATTTTTTTCTGATAACTACCTATCTTTGGACTGGGTTTATCTTTTGTCTATTACCAGCGGGAAGGGCAGATTGGATATCACTCTTCATATCCCCCCCGCCTTGTTATTTGTATTTTCTGTACCTATGATAATTTTCTGTTATCTGATAAATGTTGTGACTGATTTTTAATGATAAATAAACATCATAAATCTTTTAGTACTGTGTTGGAATACACAAGCCCAAATTACCCATATTTGTTTACCATAGTTTGTATTCACGTAACGTCCGTGTGTTTGAAACACCAAATTGGTGTGAGCGCATGTGTGTTGGAAACTGGCAAATAATTGTTTAGCCAGGAGAGTTCAAGGAGTAGATTGAGAGAAAAGGATTGTCGTAAAAGAGTTTGTCCTTACTGTCCCCAGCACTCTGTGAAGCAACTACTTACTGTCTAACCCTTTTTATCATAGAGCCTTCACCATCATTCTTCACTCTAAACGGGACCACTATTTCTAAGATTCTCTCAAAATAAATTTACGACATCTTTAACTGATATTATATATATATATATATATATATATATATATATATATATATATATATATATATATATATATATATATATATATATATATATATTATATATATATATATATATATATATATATATATATATATATATATATATATATATAATTTCCACAAGAACGTTGCCAATCGTTCGGCACAGAATATTCACTTGGCGCTATTTTCCTTTAGCATTGTTTTGTGGACATGTATACTAGTGAGCAACAATTAAACAAAATAGAGTTAGAAACAAAGGGTATAGACGACTAATTTGACGGATCAGCTTACGAACTGATGTACGAAAGTCGGTCTATCTAATTAGCATTCTATCCGTTGCTCGTTAGTCAGTCAATCATAAGGAGTACATCGGTCAGTGACTCAATTCGTCAGTCAATACATGAATCAGTCCGTCAGTTTAGACATTTAATATTTCGTCAGTTTGTGCATCAATTTGTCAGTGGTGGGTTCTTATAAGAAATTAATTATGACAAATAAACCAGAAAGCTTCAAGCTTTGACACCCCGCCCTCTCTCCCTTTCTTCCCCTTTTTAAAGAAAAGAAATTATTTTGTTTGTAATTGTCTCTGCGTTTTGCACTTCAGGTAGAGTGACAGTTCCTAATTACAACTGACACTTACACACTACGATACAGTTCCACGAACACACTGCTAAAGCACGAATATGCTAAAGGGAAATAACTCCAAATGAATATTCTGTGCGGAACGATAGGTAACGTTATTTTAGATATATATAATGTAATACACACCTTAACAGATAAAATGCACACTAAATAAACTGCACTCTTGATAACAATAGCAAGTTAACACGATCCCGAAATATCCCGATAAGATCAGAGACACACAAGTTTAACAAGATGAAAGTATTAGGGCTGACGTGAACGTTAACATTTTTATTTATTTATTTATTTTCTTTGGTAGGGGAAAACGCAAAACCACTTAACGGAGTAAGACATGGGTTAGGTCCTGTCTCGTGTTGGGAGGCGGCATAATAAATGAAAAATAGTTGTTGATGCCGGATTAATTAAACACCATTAACTTTAAATTAGGGGGAGGGGGGTTAAGAGATTTGTGACGTCACACCAAGAGGGTCTGGGTTTTTGTGACGAAGTGTGACAAGTTGGGAAAATGGGTTAAAATGGAGAAAAAAATTGCATGACGTCATATGTGGACAACCACTTAACTGGAAAAATATGAAGTTTAAACAACATAGCAAGGGAGACAACTGAGGAATTATTTCGGACAGACTAGGACAAAACTGAGGGAATACAATACTTGCAAATCTTTATTGTGATTGAAAAAATCTAAGGGAGGAGATTGGAGCACTGATGGAGTTGTCCGTGTGCAATGAAGATGATAATTAAAAACCAAACCAAACCAAACCAATCGTACTTGTCAAGTTTAAATTTCAGTTTAAATTAGATTGCCAGACTACACAATTATGTATTAGAAATAGATTACACAATAATGATTGCGAGAAACAGCACAAGAATTTTCTTTTTAATTTTACGGTTTACCCAACGGAAAAAGTAACCTCAGGGCACTATCATTTACTCAATGCCCTAACGACGGTCGACTATAGCGGAAATTGGTAAATCGATATCAGAGAGTTAATTAGGCAAGGAAAAGAAATAAAGAATATAGCCGCAGGGTGGTACCAAAGGTTGTCTGGCTTTAGCTGGTGAAAATAGTAACTAGCTAACCAAAGAGAAGTGTCTAAGATCAAATTCTTGCTTTTTTGGAAGGTCAGGTAGGAAGATTAATCATTTATGTTAGAAAAGCGCAGACTTTCTTTGAATACAAATGTGTTTTTCCTTCTGCCAGACTTAAGTTATCGATAAATATCCCTTTTTTTTTCTCAGACATTCCTGGAACTCAATCACCTATTTCTCACTCGTAAACACGTACACACATATAGTCATGGACACACAGGTATTCCTTGAAAATAAGTGGCTCTTTGTTTATTACTTTTATTTTCCATATTTATTTCTCACATATATTCTTAGAAAAAATTTTTCCCCCGTTATTTCTTTTTTGTCTTTCACAGACATTTTGAATGAAAATAAGCGTTTATGATTTTCTGTCACAAAGATATTGTTTTTGTCCGAATTGTTTTGTCTGACCATTTTCTTGCTTTATCCGATTCTGTCAAACAAAAATTTCTTAAAGACAAACGTCTTCGGTTACTTCTCTTTGTCACATAATAATAACAACGGAATAATCATCATTCAAATGCATACACATAAACACACAAACACATGGTCGCATGCACATTCACGTGCACTTTCATTGAAGTAAGGGGAATAATTAACTGAGAAATAAAAGGGGCGGTGTCGGTTGGTGAATGACGATGTGCCGATTAATCAACACGTATGTTTAAACAATTAGGTTATCCGAGAGACCAAATAACTACCGAGCCCTTTTTTGTTTAACATAGTGATATATTTTAGTCTATCATGTTTTAACTAGCATTTGCACAGCCATTTGTAATTCTTCACACTTCATTTAAAAATAAAATAAAATTGTGCCTCGTTCTGGCGAGTCGCGCCCCGTTCAACCTAGACACGGCGTCCGTTAGTTATATTAGGGCGCATGTTCAAATAGATAAGACCGTGCGGTATGTTTCATTGATATGACTTATGCGCATTCACACTTAATCAAATGTCAGTGAGTACATTAAATTGTAAAAGTGGGTCCCTAAAGGTTTTTTGTTCCTATTCACTTGTACATAAAATTGTACGAGGGGTGTTCAGAAAGTAATGCACCACATCGTTTTTCTCAGCTAATAATGAAGATAGAAGCATGAGATTTTGCACACTTCTAATATGGCATGTGCCAATTATGCGCTCTAAAGTGCACCGCAACCGGCCAAATAATACGGCTGCGGTAAACCGTTGAAATGGAGCGTGTTAGCAACTTGCGTTATAAGCAGCGAATTGTGATAGAATTTCTCGTTGCAGAGAAGGAAACTGTTGTGAACATTCACAAGCGTCTATGTGATGTGTATGGAAGTTTTGCAGTCGACAGGAGTACAGTCAGTCGCTGGGTTCAGAGAATCAAAGAATCAGGAAGTGGAGATACGGAGCTGCTTAATCGGCCGCGCTGTGAACGTCCTGCCACAGCCACCAACGCAGAAATGATGAAGTGCGCTGAGGGCATTATTCTTACTGATAGGCGAATCACTACTTAACAATTGGCCTTACAGCTGTCAGTCAGCATTGGTAGTGCAAGTGCAGTTATAAAAACTCTCGGATTTTCTAAGGTTTGCGCAAGATGGGTTCCTCGAAGTCTCACAAATGACCACTGATTGCAAAGGAAAGCAATTTCTTCTGAATTGTTGGAGCGTTTCAATGCTGATGGAGAGAACTTTCTGGCTAAGATCGTTACAGGTGACGAAACCTGGGCACATTATTTTGAACCTAAGACAAATAGACAGTCAATGGAGTGGCATCGTCCGCAATCACCACGAAGAAAGAAATTCAAGACAATTCCTTCAGCTGGAAAGGTCATTGTCACAGAGTGCTCGAAGGTTTTGTCTAGATTATGTTTAAATTCCTTACTTTTCTATTCCCTCACATATGCTGTCTGTTTTCTCTACAAAATATTTGCACCTGCGATTGTTTCTTTAGCTGTTTTTCAAGTCTTCACTAATAGTCCTGTCATACGATCCAAATTCTATCTTCTTCAACTAAGGCACTTAAAGAGATTTCTTTAGGGACGTCTATACAATGTATTCGCTTAGTCGAAACGACAGTGGTTCTCAGAGTATCATATTTCTGTGTTCAGTGGTCAACTGAAAACCGCCACGATAAATCTTGGTACGTGCCTGAGCAAGAGACGGGAAATAATTAACTCTTGGCGTGGGAACAGAAATGTTTTAACTTCATGCGAACGAATGCTGAGTTTTAAGATCACTTGCTGATTAACCGTTGGGAGACAACGCACGCTTATAAGTTATAGAATAGAAGCATCAACTTACCTCATACCTACAAGTATATGTGATTGAGAGTAACGCTACTCAAATTCTAGTTCTTAAGCTGTGGATAAAGTCCTGAGCGGTAAGCAAACTGTCAGTATTCGCTTAATTAGCTAACTCTAATATCAAGGGATTAGTTAATGGATGTAAAGTGTGAAATACTAAATATTGTGGTTTTATTTCTTTACATTAGATTGATAGCTATTTTGCATTTATATATTATGAATGTTATTGATGCATTATAATGATGTAAGTACTGGCTGATATCTGAAAGTACTACATTCTAATGATTTTGGGAATGTGATGAAGAAAGCGTTGTGAAAGAGAGAAGAACCATGTTGTTCAATGGACGAGTGAATGAAATATTCCTCCACTGCAGTCACGCATGGACGCACACGGCCAGGCGTCTGCTTATAACTAAGGCTGACCTTACTGACCCGACCTGAGTGTGAGACTACCGCTAGACAGGAATTTGTAAACAAATGGACAGTCGCCTTTAAGGAAAAAATTTGGCATGCATGTAGTACACATCTATATCTTTAAAAAAAAACACATCTGCATTTTTTGATATTTTGGTAATTTTCATAAATTTTTTAAAAATATATTTGAAAAAATATTTTTTCACACAAATATAGGTAAATCATTAAAAATATTTTAAAACTTATAAAAATAATCATGAATAGCACATCTATATCTTTAAAGTAACACATCTGCATTTTTGATATTTTGGTAATTTTCGTTTTTTTTTTAAAAATCATTAAAAATAGAATTTTAAACTTATTAAAATAATGAGTAAAATTGTTTTAATTTTCTGTCAGTGGGTGCAATTTGATAAAGTTTGGTCAATGGGAAACAAGATTTTTGTTCTTGAAAATTGGTGAAAAACCCAATTTACCATGTAG
Organism: Oreohelix idahoensis; assembly: GCA_024509875.1. Taxonomy (NCBI): domain Eukaryota; kingdom Metazoa; phylum Mollusca; class Gastropoda; order Stylommatophora; family Oreohelicidae; genus Oreohelix; species Oreohelix idahoensis. Next base: position 81,388 of record JAMPIV010011352.1, on the reverse strand, counting down.
AAGAAAGAAAAAAATTAGCAAGACAGCGAGATGAGCTCAGCCCCCCAGAATGGAGTATATTGGACAAGACAAGTCACTCGATGACTAAAATGCATTTTTTCTCAAAACTAACATTTTATTAACAAAAAATGTTTTTTTTTTTTACCAACTAACCAAAAGATCAGAAATTGCAGAATAGGACACCTATATACCTTTAAATTGACAGGGGCTTTGGATTTTGGTAATTGCTTTGATATAAATTGTTTTTTTCATTGTTTTTTCGTGTATTTTTTAAAAAAAGTCATTAAAAATAGAATTTTTATCCAAAAAAAAGCCTAGACAAATTGCTTTAATTGTCTACAACATGTGTATGCAATTTGATGGTCAATGGTAAACATAAGATTTTTGTCTCTTGAAAATTGGTGTAAAACCCAATCTAGCGGTTTTTTTTTTTTTGGTTACCATGTAGACAAGAAGAAAAAATTAGGCAAGATAAAGGCAAGAGGAGCAGCTGCAGGAAGCTGAAGGAGGAGGTGCAGCAGTGGACAATTTTAAACACATTCATATGGAGTATATTGGACAAGACAAGTCATTCGGTGACTAAAATGCATTTTTTCTACAGCATTTTATTAACAAAAAATGTTATTTTTTTACAAACCAACTACATCGTTTGGCATGCATGTAGGACACATATATACAAAATGACAGGGGCTATTTTTGATATTTTGGTAATTTGCGATATATTTTTTAAATATTTTTTTTTCATTCATACAAATATAGTGTATTTTTTTAAAAAATCATTAAAAATAGAATTTTTAACTTATCAAAAAAAGCCCCTGATAAATTGTTTTAATTGTCAGTCACAACATGTGTGTGCAATTTGGTAAAGTTTGGTCAATGGGAAACATACGTTTTTAGCTCTCGAAAAGTGGTGAAAATCAAATATGGCGGATTTTTTTTTGGGTTACCATGGTAACCACATGTTTTTTAACAAAATAAACTGTAGTTTGGTTCATGGACATACCTGTGTCTATTGAGCACTAAAAAGTTTGAAAATGTTATTAGAACAAAAGTTAGTTTTCACTGTAGGGAAACCCCTTAAGGAAAAGATTGACGTTACGGTTTCAGGTAAATATATTATTAGGCACCATTCTGAGACGAAATGTCCAAAGTGGCTAGTTAAATATCCAAACAGATTGCCATTATCTTCCTCAGCCCATCAGAATTAGCACTGGATTTTGATTGCTGTAAATTGTTGCGAAATAGTTGCCTATGCTACAGAGAAACTAAACTTTCGTCAGCGGTGATCACAAGTAAAGCTCTACTATGCTACAGAGAGAACTGAGCAAGCGGTGATCACAAGTCGCAACCCTGAGCAGTCTACAGCATATGATCAGTCTACAGCATATAAGCCTCCAACACATCGTCAGCACCTGAGCAGCATAACGCAACTTCACAATCAGGTTAACGGAAAGCCTAGTCATCTCTTGGACTGTTGCTCAACTGAATCAAATTCTCCAGTTGGTAATCCCTACCTACTGAGACGCCCAGGAGAAGTCCAAGCAGATAAGTCTACCCAGACCAAAATCAGAATTCAGAAATTCCATAAATAAACTTTCGTCAGTGAGGAAAATAGCCTCTTAATCTTATCTAAACCAAAGACACTGACAGTTCTAAATTTCCTAGTATTTCTTTTCAAAGTATATGTCAACATTGATTTATTTTCTACTGTAATTAAAGAAATTATGTACATTCTGTAACTCACCATCATTCTGAGTTTGACTTAGTAGATTGTATGTTCTGTTCAGAAAAAACATTCCCAACCCTCCTTGTATTATTACTTGTTACTAGTTCATCTTCAAAAAGATTTGAGTAAGAAAGAGTTAGTCGTCGCCAGAAAAATACAAGAGTTGGTAGTCTAAAAGGTGAGAGAATCACTGACACCAACCTGTGCCCTTCTGTTAACTCTTTCCCTCAACACTAACTCATATCTGTGAAAACTAGTGTCTAAAGGTCTATGTGCTTTCTACACATCTTCCTTACTATACAAAACTCTTTATGCGACAATTGAATTCTCATTCAACGTCAATTGGAGTGCACCATCAAATATATCTGCGACAGTCATGATCACTGTCTTTTGAGACATTGAAGGTGTGATTCTTGTGGACGTTATGCCAAGAGGAGAGACAATCAGTTCGCAAGCCTACATTAAGACATTAAAAAAACTCGATCAACATTTTTGCAGAGTTCGGCCGCACAACAATCCAGCAGACCTGCTTCTCCTTTACGACAACGCACGACCTCACACAAGTCTGGCAACACAGGAAGAAATCATGAAATTGGGTTGGACTGCACTACCCCATCCATCATATAGTCCCGATTTGGCACCCTCTGATTTTCATCTATTTGCTCAAATTAAAGATGCACTCCGTGGGACAAGGTTTGAAGATGATGAAGGAGTGATTCATGCAGCGAAGAAATGGCTACATGATCAAGAAAAAATCTGGTACGGGCTAGGAATACATGCACTTGTTTCGCGCTGGCATAAAGCCGTACAAGTTGATGGGGATTATGTTGAATAATACCAACGGGCTGATCACCCGTTTGCCAGTCACTTCGATTACGGAAACAACAGCAGATGGATTGATTTGCCATTGCCCTAAAGACGCCAATAGGCGTGATGGGAAACAATGGCAAAGAAAGCCTATCTGCTGTTGCCCTAAGACGCCACTAGGCGTAATGGCCACTGACTGCTTTGACGGTCGGTGGCTAAGGACGGAAGAAGAAGAAGAAGATGTTGAATAATACCGATGTTTACATGACATATCCATGTATATTGTGTATAAATTTCATGCTTTTTTAATAAACAGCTCCTGAGAAAAACGATGTGGTGCATTACTTTCTGAACGCCCCTCGTATTTAAAAACTATTAAGTTATCACCTTATAATTTTGGATTACTCGTCAGTATGAAAATAAAACCCACAAATAGCGTACGATTGGCCAAACGGCTAACGCGCTTTCTTCTCGCAGTAAAGTTACCGAGTTACTGGATCGAAACCTGGTCCCTCACGCTCTAGTGACTAGTCTTCCTAGCTGCAAATGGGAAAATGACACTGTTACTGAGTTAGGGAAAGCAAAAAGCAGCGAGGAATATAACTGGTCACTTCATTACATTATAAAGCTGGAGCTAGTAATGGATGTCTCTAACACTTCACTCCACTACGGCAGAATCTGCTATAGGACTATGTTTACCTGTTTGGAAAAAAAAAGTATAATATTTTGCAGCCTTGTGCGTATTTTTGTGGCCAATCTGTGCCACGTTAGAAATAAAGTTGCGCTCCGAAACCTCTGAGTGGCCAGAGTTCCAGTTATCACAGACTTAAAATTGATTAGTGTCATCGAAAAACTTCAGTCGGCCTAGCCAAGGTGATGTATTAAGACTGATCAAGAACAGAAATAAAACTAACGATGAAGGATTGAATCTTCCCGTTCACATTTGGCTCTAGTCCACTTATTTCACGTGAAGTTTTCTTTCCAGCTATAAAAATATGCCATGATGCATATACGCAATTGTACATTCTTCGTACACTCGCAGACGTGTACAGCAGTATTTTCAAATAAAGCAGTGGTCAGCGTGGGGCTATTTGTATCTCCACATAAATTGTCCAAGGGTGATACTGGTAACGACCATATGTGAACTCTTTCGAATCATTGACATAGGTTGTAAAGCACCACTCTTTGGTAATCCAGGTCTGTATTATTTTGTGTGTGTCTATAAATAAATATTACTCACATAAAGGTATGTTTCAGGCATTCGTGAGAAATAAAGAAGTAGAAAACTTTATTTGTTTCTTTATTTATTATTTTGTCTCTTTAGCATTGCAATTATTGATATGCTCAATTTACGAAAGAAAAGTTATTGTTTGCGTATCGCTTATTTAATAATTGAAAGTCAAATTATCATTATTAATTATATTAGCGTTTTTATTTGTGCATTCAACTATTCGCAGATGACGAGCTGAGATTAAACAAAACAGCAATAATTACGAGGCAGTAAAATCTATGATCAGTTAAGGCCTTTGAGAATCATTTAATACAAGTGATTTGTATAATTTGATCTTCACAGGAAGCAATAACCTTGTCATGGCAGCTGAGGCCAGTTATTTCTTTATTTGATCTTCCATCACTACATATAGTTTTAAAGGTGTTAACTTCTTCTATGCGATGTGTGAACATGCATCATGCTTATGAAGAGAACGAAGTTAACGTTTTTTATTTGTGCATCAGGCATGAGATTAAAACTCCGAGGCAGTTCAGTTTAAGCATAATTTACTTAATGTTTATGCGATTATCGCAGTGAAGAGGAACACGTGGACAAAGCTAATGACACTTTCATGATCGAAATAATTACAATACAGCCGTCGCTGTCGATGATGTAATTAGAGCATACACCGTCAGCGATCAGACATAGTTTATCTTCAAACAATCTGCTATTGATTTAGTTCCGGCCTATGCTCCTGCAAGTGCATATTGGCCACATACATTAAGTGTCACATTGTGATGAAAGTGATGAGTGGTAATAAATCACTTGAGGGCTGGAGATCCAGCGCATTTTAAAGTCAAAAAAGAACAAAAATGACAATCCTGAATGTCAATATGTCATAATCATTTGTCAAAACACATTCAGAGTAGAGTATTGTGATTTTGTAAATTGTATTTTCTTAAGACATAGTGCTTGTCCTCTGAAGAAAATCATGAAACTTGTTTTCTGTAACTAATGTTCTAATAACGTGGGTATTTTTTTAATCAGTCAATGGGAGATTTGGCGCAAATACTTTCCATTGGATATTAAAACTTTTGCCAGTTTTAGTTTTTAGTATCTTAAAAAATGTTGATTCTTTGCAAATAATGTACCGGTACCATTTTGAAAAAAAAAAAATGGTTACTATTTTTAGATACAAACTTTGAAGTTCTATATCTCAGGATCTACTAGTAAAGATGTAATCTGAGAAATCTTTTAAATGAACTGAACATCTTCCATTTCAATTTTAGTGCTCATAATTCAACAAATAAATAAAGCCTTAGGGAATTGAAATATAGGAGTAAAATCAACGTGCCCGCCGTTTCCATGGCCACCAATAGCAACATACCATCACGTGCGCTGGTAAACGTAGCTAATACTGTCAGACGATAGCCATGTGCATTTGCATCGAACTCCCGCAGTCATTTGTGAAATAGAATTTTACTGTAGCTCCACCCCTTAACGATTATGTCAGTGCTAAACATATGAATAAGAAAGTTACCATCGAAACATTCTTTTTAATTGAGACGTTTCATTTCTAAAAACATTTAAAAGAAATACTTTGTCGAATTTAACAACGGGAAAGTATATGTCTATATAGGCACCGTAAGGGCAGTGCTTCTTAACCAGGTGTGCAAGCACCCTCAAGGGTTGCGTGACCTTTCTTCTTCTTCTTCTTCTACTTATTCTTTTTCTGCGTTCAGTTTGTAGTCATGCTAAATCTGCGGGCCTGTCGCCAGGACGACGTTCACAGTCTTTTCCAGGTCAGGGCCGCAGATCCATAGCTTTTGTTTGAGCTCGGAACCCTCTGGCCAGGTCATGCGTGGTGGGTTATCGTGGGTTGGGCAATTTTGGGAGAATGTGTTCAGGGCTCTGGATTCCGGTTCCACAAGGACAATCATTAGTATAAGGTATCCTGAGGCGATAGAGGTGGCCTAGCAATCTGTAGTTGCCATTTCTTAGGCGGAAAATGATGGTTTGCTAGTATCTATGAAGCTTGTGGACTGGGTCAAAAGGTTGCATATATTTTCCTTCTTCTTCCACTCCTAGTTATTGTCGTTGGTGGTTTTAGCTTCTCGGACGGGTGAATCGCTCCATTTTACTGCCACTTCTACATTAAACATCAGCTCTCTCATTTCCAGTGATTCCACGATGGGAGGGTAACCACTGAAGGGCACTGGTTGTTGACCTTTGGATAATGTTAAGCTCAGATGTGATCTCATGCAGCATGTTTTCATTTCTATTATTCTGTATTGTTTCCAGTAGTGATGTGCAATCAAGTGTGTGACCCGACTTCTGGGGGCACGAGGCGTGCTAGATTTTTTAAAGCACATTTTATTACGCCGAACTGATCTAATGTTTTGTATAACGTGAACTCGGTACTATAGAAACCAACAGCAGAAGGTTTAGCAAAATATCAATGGAAAAAAGGTATTGATTTGGTTTAAGAAATTTAACCGTACACAGGTTCTGTGTTTCCCTGTGTACCGTTCGTTTGTAAGACTTATTTCGTGCCATTTTATTTTTTAATTTATGTATTACTTTCCTTACCAGTTTTACAGTACACCTCTATTTTATTTACTATTAGAAGGCTTATTACTTATAGTAAACTCTTTATTACTACAAATACAGAATGCTTATTTTTCATATATTGAAACATTTATTACAAAATGTAAAGCGTATTCAAAATTATTTCTCTGTCAATCTTGCATGAACCTGGAAAAGACCGGCTACAGGCTCTGCAGATTTAGCATGACAACAAACTGAAGGCGGAAGAGGAAAACTGAATATATTGTACTTTAAATTGTAGCTTTCTTCAAATCGTTTTGAATGTTGATGCTGGTTATATTCAAAAGTGTTATTTTCATAAAATCTCTATCTGTATTTAAAAAAAAAAAGAAAACTGAAAATTACTCATAAAAGCATTTCCAAATCAACTGCCTCTAATTTCCGTTTTCCATTTTCGATATATGCACTAAATATATATATGAAAATTATATTTTTCTTTTCATTTCATATAAAAAGACATACAGTACTTTTATCCCTTTTCCGTATTTCTACTGGTAATGGGGTGCGAGGCTTCATAAGATACTGTTATGGAGCGAGGGTTCTTAAAAATACTGAAGAAGGGTGTGAGACCTCTAAAAGGTTAAGAACCACTGATGCACAATGTGATTGAACAGTTACGTCCCATTTTAAAATCTTCACTCTTGTCCAACTAATTTTTATAAAACAAACGTCAAAATAAATAAATTGACTACCATTTTCTTACATCAAGTGCAGTATCACATTAACATTACAACTCGTCGTCAGACCTGGTCTGTTAAAAATATGGTTTCCCAGCAGGCTGCACTTCTTTCTGCCTAATTGTAACGTTAGTTTATTGGGAATTTTATATCTTACTTTATTTCGTTTCTGGAAATTAAAGTAACATAAATCAAACTTATGAAGGAAATGGCAAAAATAGCTCCTTGCTGTGAAATTTGTTTCATGTTTATCAAATGTATTCAAGTGAGGGTATAAAAATGTAAAAAAATATCTGATGTAATGACAGTCTCCAGAATGATAAGAGATGAAACTAGATTGCCCAAAGAGAATATGAGGAGACTATCATCCCCAGTGAAGAAGCTACTAAGGCAGCGGAGAAGCCTAACACTAATCAGAAGCTTGCTGTACCGTATTGTAAACGAACCAACTGGGACAAAGACCATGCAGCTAGTGATACCAGAATCTTTGAAGAAGTGAGTGCTGGAGGCAGTACAGAAAAATAGCCATCAGGGACGTGACTGCACGTTACAGATGCTGAGAATCAGGTGTACACGGTAAGGTTTTAAAAAACCTGGTTAATGCTTATTAGGAAACATGACTCAATACTGTTTTACGTCTGAAATCCTGACATTAGTCTGACAGAACAGTCGAAAAGGCAGGACAGGTGGCGGTTCTAAATCGAAAAAAATAAAAAATACACGACTATCCTAGAAAATACATATTTTGAACGCAGCCACTTAGCTCCATTAAAACTTATATATTTGGGTGCCTTAGGACTTGCTGACAAAGAATATGTTAGGTGTTAAGAAATTAGTTTAATAATTAACAAATTATAGCCATAATACTAGAGTGGTGCTGTCAGACAACCCCAAATCATAATCGCACAGTGGCATGTTTTGAAACCACCATCTCACGGGAAATAGGCCACCATGTTAAATCCGATTTGATTGGCGGGAATGATATGTAAGGCTAAACATGATTAGTCGAATTGCAAATACTATTTTTGGTTGTTAGGGGAAACGAAGGAAGGGTAAATTTTTTCAAAAGCGTGTAAACATGGCCCTATTGGCTAGACCAGCTGATATAGTCAATTAGGAGCGTCTGATCAGTGCCACATTTTAAAATAAACTTACTAAGAAACAGTGCGTTGAGATCCAGATCATATTTTTCTAAATAAAAGCCTGGGACAGAGGCAGATCGGAATTTGTGCCATAATTCATCGCCAGTCAACGTATTTGTTTATTATTTCCATGAATTGTGGTAAGATTGACATATTTGATATCTTTTTGATGAAAATTGAACGTGAATTGATAATTTATGTCTGTATATGTGTGTGGTTCAGTAGCAAACATGAGGCAAAGCCTAGATAGTGCTCCAACCTGAACAAAACTTGTCGGAGAGAAGTATAAGTGCATGGGATCACCAAATAGTACACTGACACCTATCTTATTGACTAGAAGGAACTAATGCTGGAATTGCAGAGGCGTAGTAACCATTTAGGAGGAGAATACTGGTGTAAATTGTTTCAGATGAAGCTAGCAGTTGGCCTACCGCCCTGAACTCAGTGTTTGTTATGTATTGTGTTCAGTGTGGAAATAGATTATAAATTAGTTGTGAAGTAGGAGGTACAACCTTCTTGTTTCAGGGACTGTGGTCCTAACTTATTGAAGCAGCACCTGGTCTGAGTTTTGCTGAATCCAGAGGCTGATAGCATACCCCTTGGTCCAGATAGCGACCAGTGAGGTGTCTCAAGAACACGGTGAAGCAAGCGAGCAGAGGAGTCTGTGTCCTGCCGCCCTCACAGAAGATAAGATTCTGTGGCCAGAGCAGCTCAATTTTATGTACCCCCCTCTAAAATTGACATTATATTAAAGAAAGAGGGACAATAAATTGTTTCAATTGACAGGAACTGTGAACTTTTCCCAATACTATTTCCACCATAAGCAAACACTTGAAGTCATGATGAAAAACAACAACCAAGCTTGAACAAGCCAGTATTACCTCATAGTACCACTTCACAACTTACACACATAGGATAATAATAATAAAATATGTCAATACAAAGATCATAACTATAAATTGTGTACATATAACTTGTAATTACATTTGATTGTGATTCCTGGTTCACTGTGTAGTTGAATCAGGATATCTATTATTGAAAGGAATTAATACATATATTTTAATCATTAACACTTGACTCATTTAAGATAGTCTTATAGAGTGTTTTATGTGTGTGAGTGTCACAGTGTTGTAAAGTGTTGTGGAATAAATAAAATTGTTTATCTGTCTGTTGTTGTTGTGAATTACACTTCATCATTATCATAACCCTAGACATTCAACGTAGTCATCACAATATTCCAGAATAATTCTGACTGAGGTATAAATGTTGTAGCAAGTAAGGTCATCTGTAATACACCACACTTATTAGATACAGATACCTTCACAGCTGATCTCAGTCAGTACACTAAGTCCCTATAAATATTTATAACATCCCACTTTACCACATATATTGGGGTCTCGCTCCCGGGATATTGAATTTTCTCCTATTATATATATTGGGAATAATAAAAATTTAAAAGGTATCCTTGGGTGAAAATAAATAAGGTTGAGCTCTCAGTGCCTGTGGTTGTCCTTAGTTAATTAGTCATAGATAAAATTGTTTAGTTAAATATTTTATACATTTACCTGTTAGAAAATGGCCGACCTGGCAAAATTTCGATCTGCTGCTGTGCAGACTGCTAAAGAGTTAGGAATGGACGGGCAAGTTATGATTGCCTATGTCACTACGGAATGTGACAAATATATTGAACGTGAAGAAAGAAGATTAGAAAAAGAGGCCGAAAGAAAATTAGAATCTGAAAGATTGGCCGAAGATAAGAGAATAGAGGCTGAAAAAGAAATTAAGAGGTTGCAGATTGAGGCTGAGGCTAAGGCATTGGAGGCAGAAAGAGAGGAAAAAAGATTGACTGCCGAAAGGGAAGACAAAAGATTAGCTGCAGAAAGAGAAGCCGAGGAAAGAAGATTGGCTACAGAAAGAGAGGAAAGAAGATTGGCACAGAAAGAGAGGAAAGAAGATTGACTGCAGAGAGGGAAGCAGAGGATAAGAGATTACAAAGGGAACATGAGTTACGACTAAGGGAGTTTGAGTTTTAAGGCCATGCTCCTGAAAATGGTGCCAGTCCCTTTACCTCCGATGCTACTGCTAGTCAGGGAGCCTCAACCTCAGCTATGAACTTTCATTTAGATCATTTTGTTGAGAAAGACGATGATATTGAGAGCTATCTAAATAGATATGAACTATTAGCTACCACGTATGGGTTAGAGAGAGAAAGGTGGAGCTTAAAGTTATCTCAAGGGCTTCGTGGTGCAGCTTATGAAGTTTTTGCCAAAATGAGCAGAAATGATCAAGAAAATTATAGAAAGGTATCAAGCAGCTCAGGCAGAGGTATCAGGTAATAAAAATAAACAGGTAGATAATTTTAAGGCACCACAGAACTTTAATAAATTTGATCCTAGAGATCAAAACAAAGGTAAGCACCAGTTTGATAGGCCACGGTATGACAATAAAAATAAAACCCCACAATTCGATGAAAGGAAATCTGATGAAAGAAAATCTTTCAACCAAGGAAGGAGGTGGTGTAAAAATTGTAAGATGAACAATCATGACACTGACCATTGTAGAAGGAAACCTCCTCATTGTGCTGCTATGACATCTGGAAAAATGGAAAAAAAGGTCAAACCTGCGAAACTACAGGAACCATACCAACCCCCAGTGTGAGAAGATGTAATCTGTAATGGTGTCACCATAAGGTGTTTATATGATACAGGTTTAGATTATGATTCTGTTGTGAGTTCTCACCTGGTGCAGGCAGATCAATACACCACAGAAACAGTGGAGATTCAAACTGCAACCAAGGATGTAGCTACCATGACACTTCCCGTCGCCCGGATAAAGGTGAAAACGCGATATGTGGAAGGAATCATAAAAGCAGCAGTGATAAATGAGCCAATCTACCCTCTGATATTGGGGTGTAGATATGTCTTCTTGGGGAATCCCAAGAGACCTGTGATATTGGCAACAGTGCAGACCAGATCACAGTCTAAAAAGGAGGAGGATAATCCAATAAATACTCATCCAGATGAGATGAGGAAGGCACAGGCGGAGGACAAAACACCCAAGCCGTGTTTCAAGAAGTTGCCCAAATCTCATACACCTCCAGGAAAGGGAGAATTTTATATGAAGAACAAGCTGATTTATAGGAAGGCTGGATCTGAATCCAATGGTCACGGACAGCTGGTCCTTCCCACTTCATATAGGACTAAAGTGTTGGAACTAGGGCATGCGATTCCCTTCAGTGGTCATATGGGGATCAGCGCAACAGGACAGCGTATAGCTTGTCACTATTTCTGGCCAGGGATAACTGAAGATATCAAACGATATGTAAAATCCTGTCCAGAGTGCCAACGAGTAGCACCTAAGCATTGGACTGCACCAGCAACTCTGGGGGAAATGCCCATAGTGGGAACACCCTTTGAGAGAGTTGCCGTGGATCTTGTGGGACCTCTCACTCGAACTAAGAGGAGGAACAGCTACATTCTGACTCTGGTGGACACTTGTTCTATGTGGGGAGAGGCGGTAGCCCTGTCATCGATAGACTCTAAACATGTGGCAGAGGCATTACTCACAATTTTCACAAGGTTAGGCTTTCCCAATCAAATCTTGACTGATAATGGCTCTCAGTTTAAGGGGAAACTAACAGAAGAAGTTTTCAGGATCTCCCAGGCCAAACACTTCCATTGTAGTGTGTACCATCCCCAAGGGAACGGCCAAGTGGAAAGATTTAATGGCACGTTGATGTCGATCCTGAGAAAGTTGGCACACGAAAAACCAGATACATGGGACCAGTACCTTCACGCCGCCCTTTTTGCTTATCGGGAGGTACCCCATAGTTCAACCGGTATGGCCCCAGCAACATTATTATTTGGAAGGCCAATAAAAGGTCCACTCGAAGCGCTGTTAAGAACGTGGACTGATGAAAAGGCAGAGGAACATATTACATCCTCATACCAATATGTGAATGAGCTGACCACTCGTTTAAAAACTGGCTGGAAACTTGCCAATGAAAATTTGAGACAAGCCAGGAAGAAACATGCTGCCTATTACAACAGGAAAGCTAAAGACAGAGATTTGGCTGTGGGAGAGAAGGTACTGCTTCTTCTACCCGGTAGTCAGAATAAGTTACAAATTGGATGGCAAGGTCCATATACAGTTCTAGAGAAGGTGTCTAGAACCAATTATAAGATAGATAAGAAGGGGAAAGAAAAAATCTATCATGTGAATCTCCTGAAGAAATATTTGGAAAGAGAAAATCAGGAAGAGACACACTTGTTGACCTTGTCCATTGCCATGGAGATGAAAAAGGAACCACTTTCATCATTTGAATATCCATTACACCCCTGTGAGACAGCGGCACAGGTGAAAATCAGTACACATTTAACGAAAAATCAGAAAGAGAGAGTGCAACAGGTTCTAGATGATCATACAGAGGTGTTAACAGACCGACTGGGGCATACAAACTTATTGGAATATGATATGAAACTGATAGACCCCACACCTGTCTGTATGAAACCCTATTCGATTCCTTTTGCTAAGGAGAAAGCTTTGAAGGAAGAGATAGACTATTTGTTGAAGGAAGGAATTATTTCACACAGTGAATCTTCGTACAGTTCCAGTGTTGTACTCTTAAGGAAGCCCTCTGGAGAACATAGACTCTGTATAGATTACAGGAGACTGAATGCTATCACAGAAGGACAGGTGGATCCATTGCCGGATACAAATCAGTTGTTTGCCAGGCTAAATAAAGCTAAATATTTCTCAAAAGTGGATCTGAGTAAAGGATACTATCAGATTCCAGTAAAGCCTGAGGCTAGACCATACCTAGCGTTTAGTACCTCAGAGGGACACTATGAGTTTAACAGATTGCCATTTGGATTGAAGAATGCGCCTAGTGTCTTCTCTAGAATGATGAGAAAATTGTTGGATCCTCTGAATAACCCATGCATCACAAATTTCATGGATAATATCCTGATAGCAACAGAAACATTTGAGGAACACATTGACTCTCTGAACATGCTGTTTAATCGACTTAGAGAAGCGAATTTAACAGCCCGACCAACCAAATGTTGCGTTGGATGTAAAGAATTAGAATTCTTGGGACACACAGTCCATCAGGGACACATGACCCCTGACCCCAAGAATTTAGAGAAACTAAAGAAAGCCCCGAGACCACAAACCAAGAAAGACGTGAGATCCTTTGTCTCATTATGTGGTTTCTACCAAAAGTATATCAAAAACTTTAATTCCATATGGGCACCGTTAACTGATTTGACACGTAAAGGAAATCTAGATCGAATTACATGGACACCACAATGTGAATTAGCTTACCAGGAATTGAAGGAAAAGCTCACAAGCAAACCTATTTTTAAATTACCTGACTTAAGTCAAGAATTCATTGTAAGAACGGATGCCAGTAATATCGGGTTTGGTGCGACCCTGTTACAGAAATCAGATGCACTGGATGGGGAATTAAGCCCAGTGGCATATGCTAGCAGAAAGTTGAATAAAGCTGAAACCAATTACTCAACTAGCGAAAAAGAATGTCTTGCAGTAATATGGGCGATAAAGAAATTCAATATTTATCTGTATGGGAAGGCATTCAAGTTGCAAACGGATCACAAACCCTTGTCGTTTCTAGCGCAGGCTAGACATGAAAATTCTAGGTTACTCAGATGGTCCGTACTTATGCAGCCATTTGAGTTTAGCATAGAGTATATTTCTGGAAAAACAAATCTGGGAGCGGATTTTTTAAGCCGCCATCCGTGTGATGAGAATCACCATAAGCCCCAGAAATAATAATAAATTTCTCTATGTGTATATAGAATTATAGACTGACATATAATTATATATAATTATAGACTGGTTTTGTGTTGTTGTTGTTGCTGTGTATAGTAGTGATGTAGTTCACAGAGTTACAGCACATAGGGTACGACATGTGAAGTCATAAATGGGCAAACTGCTCTTGACGTTTTCATCATTTATTTTCGACGCCACAAACACAGGTACGTTACATCAAGTTCACAATAGAGCAAAGTCATGACATTCACGAATATCAGCATACTTAGTTCATCAATGCATTTGGCATATTCTCAAAATGATGATATGGCGCCAAGGATAATATGGTTGGCTCCAAATACAAAAGTACCTCAACAAAAAATCCTCTTACTGTTCAGATGTGCTAAATGAGTCAAATCATAAGTCGCACGAGGATGGCATTCCAGGAGTGCAGGTCAAACTGACCTTTACAGGCATTCCTAAGTCTAACCTTGACGTAGGTATAATCGCTGACACACAGCGACGTTCATAGAACAAAGAACTGTCCTTCGGGCTGAGTATGACCCGTGTACATATAGATCTCAGGTATGAAGATACCTGGGGCGTGACTTCTATTAGATGAACCTCCCTTTCTGTAATGCATACGTGAGCAGAGATCGACCATTGTCAAACATAAAGTAAAGTTACAGATTGGATGTAAATGAGGCATTGCCTTCGTTCGAAAATCCACACCACAGAAAACATACGCCTCCAGGCGTTTTTGAATACTCAAGGGAAGGACCTAGCAAGCTAACTAACTCACAATAAGGCTCCTACTTCCCTAACAAAATCACAGAGACGCCAAAACGCGTCTTCTCTGCTTCACAGCTTTTCATCGTCTCCCAGACAAAAGAAACTTCCCAGACGCCCCGCGTCCGGACATGCGCAGAACGCATCTACTTGAATAGCAATCAAACAAGACGATCTAGGAACATTCCAGATAAAGATTTATACTAGATCAAGCCTTATATGGACATGACCAGAGACCTCAACACTGGTTTCAGACATTCCAACAACAGTTGACCGATACTACCAAATAAGGAGAATGGTCACGCTTCGTTAAAAAAATATGGACCGAACGTGTCTCGTCACAAGAGGAGGTAACATCATATTAAATGATAATCTCAATTATCCAGAGTTATGTAGCTTTGACCGAAGAAAATTAAAGTGTACATTTCAGTCAATCTAATAATACAATGTCTTTGGCAAAAAATGATCATACAATGACTTTAGGAAAAATGATCATATAATGACTTTAGAAAAAATGATCTGTGCGTAACAAACGTTAAATCTCTTTCTTTTTTTAAATATTCATTTTAAATCTGGAGTCTGCATCGACGTTACTAAATTGATTTCAGACTTCTAGAACAGTTTGTTTATCTCTGACTTTATTTTTCAAGATTAAAATTGGGTTCCTTTTCAGTATTACAGAAGAGGGAATATCGATTTTTCTAACACCATTCGTTTTAATATAACACAGACAAACAAATCCAAGCACAAGAACTTGGGGAATTTATTCTTGAATCTAATGACTTTTTTTTTTTAAGAAGTAAGAATTTTCGGTTCGCACTTCTATTGTTTCTCTTCACCAGAAACTGATTCATATTTTAAGCCTGGGCTTGACGAAATGTCGGCAAGATCTTAGTCGGGCAAGGAAACGAAATGCTCTATGACCGTTCTAGCGACGAGGGCTCAACTCAAAATTAAATATTTATAATCACTTTTTTTCGGGCTGCTCCACAAACTTGACAAAGAAGTTATTAGTATAACAAAATACATGTCCCTCGGCATGGTAGAATCTCCGTAGGTTCGGGAAGGAGTCCTCTAACCAAGCGCGTCTATCGGGTGGCTGATGGTTGAACAGCCTCTAGATATAGAGGTTGGCTGTGAATACTCAGTATGTAGCCGTTGTCAAGAACAGAACAACTAGTTGCCTCTGGGGACTCAGTAAGACAACATCTATATTTTCGTTCTTTCTTTCCGTCTTTCTTTCTTTGCTTTTTTCCCTCTTTCCTTTCTTTCATTCTTTCTTTCCTTTCTTTCATTCTTTTTTCTTTCTTTTTCTCTCTCTCGCTCTCTGACTCTCTCTCACATGCATTCTCTCTCTCTCTCTCTCTCTCTCTCTCTCTCTCTGTTATCAGCAACAAAACTTAATCATTAATTATATCAACCCACCAACATTGTCAACAAATGTGTTGTCATTATATCTAGACAGAGAACATATTAAGCAAGTAAAAGAGCACACCCTGTTATTTGCAGTCATAGATCACTCTCGAAGCTGTAGGGCACAAGTCTACTTCACAACCTAAATTATTTCTCAAAAACTGTTTCCACTCTCGAAAAAATAGAACGTGTTATGTCGTCATATTGTATTACGTACATTTTCAAAGCCCTCTTGTTTATTGTTCAAATATCTATAGGCACTGGATTTTTTCGATACTGAAATGTCTAGAGTCCTACAAAATAAAAATAAAAATAAAAAGAAACAACAAACAAACAAACAAAACAAAAGAGCAGTAAGTCTTGTTTGCCAAAAAGACAACATAACTATTGCTTAGCTATCATCACAGCTGGATGTTCTTTTTATGAAAATCTTCTACCTCTTTCAAGATCTCCTGTGTGTACATCACAGTAGGCATGATGGATACCTTCATACATGTGCAAGAATTATTTCACTATAAATACTGCTCATATTTTGGGCGTGGCGATTGTCGTGAAAAATTCTAATCCACATATATAAATTAGAAAGTAAATGTAAAGCCTAACGAAGTAATTCAATAAAAGGAAAGAAGAATGGTAAAAGAACAGTGCGGTCACAATAGCGTACGCCTGTGTTGTAGAACGCCATAATGGCTGAACCAGAAAACCCCTTTTTCTGCTCCGTCTGCATAAACTACACGTGTTTCTTAAAAAATAAAAACTGGTACTGTGTTTCGTAGAAAACCTTGATAGGCACACTGCTTAATGACCTAGATATAATACTAGCATTAATGTCATTATATACACTACGTTAACCTAAAAGACAGACGGGCTTAGAAGAGAGAGAGAGAGAGAGAGAGAGAGAGAGATGCACGGAGGAATGCCAATCCCACGTCGTCTCGCGATTAAAAAGTGAACGCGAAAGGCATGCAGGCTTGATTTTTTTCAAATAGACAGTGATAAAAAAACACTACCTATACGAGGTTAGGTCTTAAAAAAACATGTTTAATGCTTATTAGGAAACATGACACAATACTGTTTTACGTCTGAAATCCTGACTTTATACTGACAGAACAGTCGAAAAGGCAGGACAGAGGGCGGTTGGAAAAAAAAAATACACGACTATCCTAGAATAATACATATGTCGAACGAAGCCACTTGGCCCCATTAAACTTATATATTTGGGTGCCTTAGGACTTGCTGACAAAGAATATATTATGTGTTACGCAAATAGGCTAGTAATTAACAAATTATAGCCAAAATACTATAGTGGGGTTGTCTGACAGCACAAGATCATATTTGCTCATAATGGCATGTAGAAAAACACTGCTTTAGGGGAAAGGAGGCCAACAAGTTAGATACGATTTGATTGGCGGAAGTCATATGTAAGGCGAAACCTGATTAGTTGGACTGCAAATACTCTTAGGGTTGTTAATGGTTACGGTAGGATGGGTAAAGTTTTTTCAAAGGCTTTTGTAAACATGGTCCCATTGGTTAGAGCGTTCGATATAGTCGAATAGAAGCGTCAGTTCAGGGCCAGTTTTGAAAATACATTCTGTGTGAAGCAAGTGCGTTGAGAGCGGGCAAATATTTTTCTAAATAAAAGCCTGGGATAAGGCAGATCGAAATTGTCAAAAGCTTCATTCATGTACGATTGATAAGCCCGAGTATCATATTTAGCTGGCCCAGATCTTTTTTACTCTTTTATAAAACCCCATATACGTGGCCATCTAAAGTCTCCGTGTTTCTTTGTATTGTATCAATTTCATCTTCTAATAATCAAATATTTAACATTATATCATATTAGATATAGCATCATGCATTAGAATTCTGCATTGTCCTTGAACCAGACAATGGACTGTCTACTGACTAGGGCAGTATTTAACGTTTGAGCAGTACCTGATACAATCTGATATGTCGCTACCGTGGGCCGTGGCTCACTGTTAAATACAGCCTTGATGAGAATATTCCACAAGAAAGTTTCTCAGCAAACCTCATATCAGACAGAGCTGTCTGTGACGGAATTGCCTCCACTGCTTTGCAGTAGTGGTCCAACAGTGGCCAGAACTCAAGAGTATCTAATATGGGTCTTTAAAGGTGTCTACCTTCGCACAAGATTACTCTTGGCAGAGTTGTAGATATAAGGATAATGATGCTTCTATCTCAAGGGAGTGTTCATTAGATATTTCAGAAGTCAAGAACAATGCTGCGTTGGGCAGGGCAATTGTTAACTTATATCTGATCCGTCGCCTTTTATGAAGAATTAGGCAATTATTAATTTCAGCTCGTTCAAGCCCCCACCCTGATTTACTAGGTGGAATTCTTCTTATTATGGTATAGCTCTGTGTAGAGTGTATATAGTATATTGGCTGAGACAAACATGCAGTACATCCAAAATGATTAAACCGACGTTAAATCTGTATATTTACAAATCACAAATTTAATAATCAATATTTTTTTTTTTTTTTTTTTTTTTTTTTTTTTTTTCGTACGCCCGCTAATACTCGAGGCGAAATCTCAGGTTATTATTTATGTCTAACCTGACATTGATTTTACGTGAGTATCCCTTTATTTCTTGTACAGAGACAGGTGTCCCTCGCCATTCAGGCAAATACTCGCCGATTTCGGAGGTACCCATTGCAGCTGGGTCGGCTCAGGAGCCGCCAGTCCCTGGTCGACGACACTACTTCAAATGTCCTCGCCAGGTCTCGAGTTAATCCAGTCCAAATCCCGGTCGACGAAAAATCCTCAAATGCCGTCGCCCGGGTTTGATCCTGTATCACCCGGTCGCCAGAGCGGTGTTGTAACCACTACGCTAGCGCGGCTCCTAATAATCAACTAAGTTTTAACAGTTTAAAAAAGGTTTGAATAATCTTTAACAGAAACAACTCATCATCGTGTGATAGTAGGGTGTTTTATGTAAGAAGTCACTTGGCATCTTTTAGGTTTGACTTAGCTGCAAATGGTAGTTTCTTTTCCCGTTGGGTTTTTGGGTTCTGTGCAGATAGGTCACTGGAGTTCTCGCGTCTCTGGTCAAGATTAAAGGCGCAGCATGTTCCAAGTAAGATCAGGGAGTAACTGCAAATCTGGTCCCGCGTCTCAAAGACCCTCTGATGATGGTGTCGACGTCAGGCCACTTCTACCACCACTTTGTTCCAGAGATTAGTACCCTCATCTAGTACCACCAAATATTATACTAAAAGAAGAGAAACGAATTCCCTCTGAGTATTAAGTTTCCCGACCCTTACTTATGTGTCCCCATCTTCCTATTCCACCATCTCATCTACCTCAGACTATACCCTCGATGAGAATTAAGCGTAATCCCTCGAAAGAAAAATTTCTTTACATTTGAATAGCTTTATATTTACTTTACATTTAAATGAAAAGGTTAATAGTGTAGAAAGAATATGTTTTCATTTGCATCTACACTGGTTGAAAAGGTTGAAACTTTCATTATGTTTTAAAAATGAATATGTTTACATAGACATTTACACTGGTTTGAAAATGTAAATATTATAATTAGAATGTACATCATTTCTTTCATCTTTCCCTCCCTGCCCCATATGGAACTTGGGACTACCTATGCCTTTAGTTCTCTTTAAGAAACTAGCAATAAAGCAGTCACCAGCCCTTGCTGTGGTGGTTCATGAAATCATCATTCTATATACTGAGGTTGCCAGCCTTAAATGACTTGGACATCCACTAACAATTTTCACATATTAATATGTACATGGCAATATATACATACTAGTTCACATGTTAGTAAATGAAAAATATAGAATGTAAAATGTACACTTACGCCAATTTTGGCTCACTGACTGTTTGCTCAGAGGAATAAAGTTAAGGCACTAGCAGATGCCTTTGTACACGTTTCTCGGGTGGTGTTATGTTAACAATTAATTTTCTCTATGACTTCGTGTTTTCAGTTTCCTCAGATTCCGGTTTTCCTTATTAAAATGGTTTTTCTCGGCTCTTTAAGTCCTTCAAGATGTTCAAGAAAGTCCGGTCTGATATTTATGAAATCTGATTCTAACTCTGGCAGTCTGATGGTCTTCTTGGCACTAGTGAATTTTCACAGTGTCTTAAAACTGCAAAAATGTCAGTTTATATTGCCTGTCCTCCACCACATTTGTTTGTTACGATGCTAAGAAGGGCTCCAATCGTTTCAAACATGCGTGTTTAGGTGGGGTAATTTCAAAATTATTTCCGCCTGAAATTCTGTGCGTGATGCAAAAGGTAAACTCTCCCAACAATCAATACCCTTTAGCTCCCCGAGGAGCATAGGCCTTCAACAGACACATGCTAAGTCTTCCTGTCCCGTGCCATCTGCCCAAGTTCTGTATTTGACGTGTCCATGTTTGTTTAAGTATTTGTGGTAAAAAATTTTTACGTGATGGGGTAACCAGCCCCACGCCCAACCCTCCTTAATAGCTTTTTACGATTTGCATGGTAGGGTGCAGTGTTACTATTCTTTGCTCCATTTTCGGGCCCCGGTAACACACAGTAACAACTCTCCCATAAATTGCAATAAAACAGCCGATTGCCTTCTCTGCAAATGCCTACAATTACATCTTACTTTCCTCAAGGTATGCAGGAAACGATTATGTCATTCCTGTGCGCAGACAATTAGGTTATCTCCCCGTAGTGGCTATCAAACTTCCAGCGTAATGCCATCTTGGCGAAGAACGCACCCTAGCCTTTTCAGCGATTAAGCATTTGCGCTGGGCTATTTTAATGCTACTCTGTAGTCTGATGTCGGCCACACCCGAGATTAACCAACATAGTTATCGGTTAATATTGCATCACCTGTCTACTCTCTCAACAGGGATGCTCGGGTAAATAGACAAGACGAATTCCTAATGAAAGGAGTAAAAGAATGTTTGAAAATACAAAATATCTGGTACACAGCAGAGAAAGATAGAGGTGCCGACCATTTAAAAGCATGTAATTAATCAGTACAACAAATGTAACTGATTACTGCCGCAGTGAAGCAGAGATCGACCCAAAATAATGTCACAATGTATCCGTAAACCAAATACCAGATGCATCATTGGTTACTGACACCCTCCCAGTCAAGTTATTCTTTATAGAGCCTGTAGCTACATTATTTAATCTGCTTCATAATGATTTTTCTTAATTCGTTCCAGATTATTGTCTACCAACTTTATATAAGAGATGATGTTTTGTCAACGGATCATGTATCAAATGATCCGCCGCCTAAAGATAAATGCGGTGAGATAATTGGAAGCGACAGAAATAACACGTGCGATAAATCCCAGTTTCCTGTCTAGAGGCGATACCTTGTTGATGTGATTTTTAGAGGATGATTCTATCCTTGCGCGTTAAAGCAAATGCAAATTGCAAAATATCATTTAACAGGCAGTGGCGGTGTGTAGGGGGAGAATGGGAACAGGGGAAGAGAATTAAAGAAAAAAAGGATGGAGCGTCATAGGAATCGATGTACTTCACAATATGTGATAATGGGATACCCATGATGGTGGGCATTCGATATGAAGCCGTGAAATCAACTTCCGGTCATGCTTACGTGGTTTATTCTGACGTATTATCTGGGAATGCGATTATTAGCGCTAATTTGCACTGCGCGAAACGTAATGTACTGCATTGTACAATATACATAGATTTATATATTCGAGGTGCAAACTTACAGAAGAGTCAATATTTCTTACATGGTAACACATATTTTGTTTATTTTAAACAAAGTATCCCGTTCAAAGTGAAACATCAAGACCTTTTTGATATTTTACATGAACTAAATATAGACGGGAAAGATCTTAGGATAATAAGGAACATATATTGGGAGCAGGAATCCGCGATCAGATTTGAAGGAAAAGAAAGTGAATTCAGAGCAATTAAAAGAAGGGTTAGACAGTAGTGTGTGTTATCACCTGATCTTTTTAACATATACAGCGAGACGATACTTAGAAACATTGAACACCTCGAGGGAATTAAAGTTGGAAGACGAAATATCAACAATCTGAGATATGCAGATGACACAGTTTTAATAGCAGAGTCAGAGGAAAATCTACAAATCATTCTAGACAAAGTTGTGGAAGAGAGCGAGTTGAAAGGATTATCTTTGAATGTCAGCAAAACTGTATGCATGGTAGTTTCTAAGAAAATACAAATACCAGTAAGCTCTTTGAACAGCAAAAGGGAAAAAATCAAACAAGTCAATCTCTTTAAATATTTAGGGTACACATTGACATCAGATGGCAGATGTGACACAGAGATAAAGAAAAGGATCGCCACGTCCAAAGAAGCCTTTACTATTATGAGCAACTTAATGAAAAACAGAAACATCACCATAAGCACACACATTCGCTTACTAACGGGTTACGTGTGGTCCGTTCTTTTATATGGATGCGAATGTTGGACAATGAGTAACCAAATGGTGAAAAAACTGGAGGCAGCGGAAATGTGATTTTTGAGAAGGATGCTGAGAATATCGTGGACAGAGAAGAAAACGAATGCCGAGGTATTGACAGCTGCGGGTGTTAATAGATCGCTCGTCAAAACCATCAGGAAAAGACAAATGAAATTTATGGGACATATTAACAGAAGAGGAGTGGAGGAATTAGTCTTATGTGGGAAAATACCAGGTAGGAGAGGAAGAGGAAGGCAGAGAAAGATGTATGTGGAAAGCTTAAACAACTGGGCAACAAACAACAGCATGGGCAACAACAACCTCATTAGACTGTCAAAAGACAGAGAAGATTGGAGGGTCATGATCGCCAATGTCTGTTCCAGACCAGGCACCTGAAGAAGAAGAAGAATCCCGTTCAACCCTCGATGGGTTATAAATAGGAAGATATAGTGTCATAAATTCAAGACAATATAGTAACTTCTCCCCCCCCGCGTCAGTCTAAATAGAGTAAATCAAAACCAAAATTGTGTATGTATGTGTGTGTGTGACCTCCCCTTTCCAAAAAAAAAAACAAAAAAAAAAACAATAAAAATAAAAGAAACAAAGAAACAAAATGTACGGAAGAAAAAAAAAACAAACAAATAAATAAAATAAAGTCTGATAACTCCAACAGATAGTAGTTTCTATTCAACCATAAATACTAATTAATGAATGTAGAGACCAAACACAATCCTTTTTGTCTTGCTTTTATTATTATTATTGTTTTTTTAACGTACGCTCGCTATTCCTCGAGACGAAATCTCCGGTTAGTAAGTCTAACCTGAGACTGATTTTACGTGAGTATCCTATTTTCCCTTTACGCTGACAAGTGTCATCTCGCCATTCAGGCAGATACTCGCCGTCTTCGGAGGGTACCTATTAGAGCTGGGTCGGCTGAGGAGCCGTTCAGGTTATTCTAGTCCCTGGTCGACGACACTTCTGTAAACATCTTCGCTAGGGGCTCGAATTATCCAAGTCCCGGTCGACGACACTTCTTCAAATGTACTTTCCCGGGCTTGAACCTGGATCACCCGATCGCCAGCGCAGTGTGGTAACCATTACACCAGCGCGGTTTCCTTATTATTATTAATTTTACCATCATCAATTTACATTGCGCTCCGTATGGTGAATGGAACTACCTCTGTTGCCAGTCCCTTTACACTTAGCAGTCACGTGCTCTTGCAGTGGTGGTTTCTGTGGGAATTAGTTTATCATGATGAGGTTGCCGACCAGCTGCATACACAACCACATATTAGTGGCCTTGTACGACATGCCTAATGATGCAGTAGTTCTATTCTTTCTTTGTCTATTCAGCGACCCCCGGGATCTACCCTACTGCTATTATTTTGCTATTACTACGTACTATAGATACTAACAAAACTACAACCTTTAATTTATTTATAAACTAGCTGACATTAAACAGCGAGCTAATGAAGATGTGAAATGAAGATAAAGACGTATTCACAAGCGTTGACTGATTGGAATTTTCAGGCAAGAGAATGTTACAAGGCAAGCTTATATAGATTTAATGAAAGGGCACGGAATGCAATTATTCCTCAATTTGCTGACCGATATAGGCAATACTTCAAAAAGACACAAAAATGGATCAAGTGCTATCGCGACGGACAAGTTTCACTCGAAAATTTATCAGGAAGGCCTGACACTGAGAGATGTTATCTTGCCAAGAACACCACTTCCCCCATCTATACTATAAATGGTATTTAAATTTTAAACTTCAAGAAAGCTCTATACAGTACACTTTTGTCAATGGCTATCGGTAAGTCGTACGATCAAACTTCAAACAAAATCAGTCTGTAAATACCTCAACCGTTTTTAACGTTCATCTTTCGCCAGAAGGATAATTTGAAAATTGTATGAAAATAAAACGTTTGATACTAATCAGTGAAATATAAACGAGCGGTCAAGAATAGTTTTAGAATTTTGTAGTAGCCTCCCATATGGGAATGATGCGCCCGTGGGGTGATGACCCTCAGCTTTTTCTTTTATCTTTGTCTTGTGTTCCTTTCAGCGTATTGTTTTCTCTTCTGCTTGTCGTAAGAGCTTCTTTCCGCCAAATCTAAGGAGCATCTCTACTTGGTGCAATCTCCTGTTCTTCATCACAGGATGCTGGATTTATGTTCAAAACTTTCATACATCTTTCATACACTCACTCACACACACTCTCACTCACTCACACACACACACTCACTCACTCACACACACACTCTCACTCACACACATGTACTCACTCACACACACACTCACTCACACAAACATTCACTCCCACACACACACACTCACACACGTATTTTAAAATGTGATCATTTTTATTTAAAGTATATTGGTTGTTTTAAAAAAAACGGATCGCTTTAAATAGGGCCGACTTCATTGCTACTCTCAGTTCGGATTCGATTATTGTGAGGGCAGAAAACATACGTGTCACAGTGACTTGAGTGGGTGGTAACGCTATGACAGTCAAAACCGCATCTTGAATGATTTCAGGATAGCGCGGTTTTACATTTCGAGCTCTCAGTTTAGAAGTACGGTCACATTTCTCAACCTCTGTCAGTGCTAGATCATGTCATGATAGAGACTGGATTTGTAGAACTCTTGCCCCACCTAATTTATACAGCAGAGGATTTTTTTTTAAACTCACTATTTCAAAAACGTTGTAAGGTACTTATTGCTTCCGTTGCTTAAAAAGTACTACGTTAATAATAAACAAGTACTTTCAAATGTTACTTCAATGTTTTTTAAGCACCCCCTTTTTTGTGTGTGCGCATAGATCAAACGTGGATCTACCTTCGCATAACATTTATAATTTGAAGTTGGGTAATTTTTTTTTACTGACTACGACTCCGACTGCACTAAACAACAACCGACTAAACGACTTCAAGTCCTGACCCCCACTTCACAGCCTTGCTTAGAGCAAACAGATTTATCGTGCTGTGCTGTATTGTTAATGTGACATAGAAATTTTAATTAATGAAATGGCAGTTAACTGGTTCTTGTTTTTTTAAATTTTGTTTGATAGAAATTATTTGAATATGAGTGAAGAAATAACAATTAAAAAATAGTCAGTGACTCTTCAATCACGCTGGAGTCCTGAAACCTTATACAGGGAGAGTCGTTTTCTTCGTAACGGTTAGCTTGTTGCCACTGTCCTCCGTACCAGTATGGGCAAAGACAAATTACATGACCATGTCCGGTAATTTCGTAATCTTAATGCTCCCCTGGCATTAAACAAAGCCAGCCAGAGAAACTACAAACAAAAAATGACACAAGATTTAAGATACACAAGCACAAATCGCTATCAGACCTCCCGAAGTGGATGGCTTTTATTGTGTCAATGCGCGTTAGGATTCTCACAGAGCGTATTTTAGCTTAATGGGTAACCCGTGGAGACATATTAAGAAAGGTAAACTGCCCTTTAATCTCGTAAAATACGATGTTCAAATAAAGCTAACTACCCCAACGGGGAATTCATTAGAGCGAGAAAAGCTGTTTCATGTTACGTTTTGTATCATTTTATTTCTTCCATCAACAACAACAAAAAAAAAATTATTTCATTTATTTCTCTCTTTCTTTTCTGGCAACAATAATAGTTTTTATTATCAGTATTTAATGTTGCACAGCGTCCTACCGTTATCCCTTAATTTACTCATTCGTGTCATACTTCTTGTAATACATGCTTTTAAAACATGAGCGTCCGATTGAAGAGTGGTTAGAGCGCTGGTCTCTCGAGGCAAATGTGCCGGGTTCAACTCAGGGTACCGACACGCCCCAGTCTACCCAGCTGTAAATGGAGTACCGTACTTTGAGTAAGGGAAGGGAAAGGCAGTGAGGAATGGAACTGTTCACCCCCCACCTCTCGACGCTGGCGAAGTCTCTAGTACTTCGCTCCCCTACGGCAGGATCTGCTGTGGGACTTTCTTTACCTTTACCTTTACCACATATGAATCCTGATATCTTGGGGAAAAAATCCCAAAAAACCAAATTAAATTTCACATTTGTCTCATTCTTTTATTTCATTGTATCATTTTTCTTAAGCTCTTTTGAAACTGGAGTATAACAATGAAAACAAATACTGTACTTTATTTGTATTTATTAATTATTTAATAGTTTAAAAGAAATGAGACAAGAACTAATAAGGCGAGCTTAGGAAGAGCGTTAGCTAAAATCATAATCAGTTATTGGTCTGTAATTCCCATGATCAACGGGCTGATCACCCGTTTGCCAGTCACTTCGATTACGGAAACAACAGCAAATGGATTGATTTGCCGTTGCCCTAAAGACGCCAATAGGCGTGATGGGAAACAATGGCAAAGAAAACCTATCTGCTGTTGCCCTAAGACGCCACTAGGCGTAATGGCCACTGACTGCTTTGACGGTCGGTGGCTAAGGATGGAAGAAGAAGAAAAGAAGAAGAATTCCCATGATAGAAGAAGTACAGACTAATTTATTTACAAATAAATGTTAAACTGATTGAAGACACAAGCATTGAGACAATTTGAGCTGTTGGATTAAGACAGAAGAGATTTGTTGAAACTGTATGCTCCGCTTAACATGAATAATGTAAGTCCTGATACTGAACACTGTGCCATGAAGTTCCCTGGTGTGTCTGATGAGACAAAGAAAGAGTCGGACAATTGCTTCATGAGTCATGTCATAAATGGGTGACTAAGACGAGATAGTGCATGGGGATTACTACAGAAACCATCACTGCAAGAGTACATAGACGATATTGATGCAGGTTTTCATCAAGGGGTCTAGCTACAGTAGGAGCTCGATGCTCCATAAGGAGCGAGCAGAGACACTTCTTCTTCTTCTTTCTTCTTTGATCCTTAGCCGCCGACCGTCAAAGCAGTCAGTGGCCATCACGCCTAGTGGCGTCTTGTAGGGCAACAACAAATTGATTCCACTTTGCTCGGTCGGCGGCCATCCTTCGTACAGTGCCCTAACTCTGGTTCATTCTTTGCATCTCAGCCTCCACAGAGCAGAGACACGAAGGTGGAAATGGGATAGTAATCTTCTCTGAACAGTTGCAACTGTCGTTGAGGGAAACCTTGAGTTGTAAGTTTAAACGCTTAATGTAAAGCGCATGACAAAGTTAATTGTAGCTAGAACTGGCGGTCGGAGTGGCTAAGAGGTATGGCGTCCGCCTCTAAATCTAAAGATACCGGGTTCGCGTCCAGTACATGGAATATAATTGAGTGACTTTTTATTCAGAACCAGTTGTTCCTAACTATGCCATACTCCTCTTCCCCCCCCCCCCCCCGATCTACTTGGTAGAGATAGTGGATGCCTAGCCTCCTTGGATAGCGGTAGAGAAATAGGAGGTCCCGTGTACATGTTGCGCACGTTAAAATTCCCTCGGCAGTTAGAAATCCTACAGAGTAGGCCGTACGGCCGTGGCCCAGGCCAAATTTAAAAATTAGGAAACCTCATCATCATCATCATCTCAACCCGT
Source organism: Oreohelix idahoensis (assembly GCA_024509875.1). Lineage (NCBI taxonomy): Eukaryota > Metazoa > Mollusca > Gastropoda > Stylommatophora > Oreohelicidae > Oreohelix > Oreohelix idahoensis. Next base: position 53,315 of record JAMPIV010011352.1, on the reverse strand, counting down.
AACCCGTCATGGGTCGTAGGGGTGCCATGGTGGAAGAAGCATCAGCAGACAGGATCCTCCAGTACTCTCTATGTCAGCAATGCGTACAAGTGTGGAAAAACCGTGCCCTGCCCATTATTTGATGTTTATCAGCCCAGGATTTTCTTTGCCTTCCTCTTCTCTAGGTAGGAAACCTACCTAGCACAAAAATATTTATAGAATGTGTGATTCCTGTATACACACATTGGGATCCTCGCCGGTGCTACGGAGTTCGTGTACTGTGCTGATGTAAGGGAGGAGGTCGGAGTTGTCCGCGTGCAATAAAGAAGGTCCTTAAATATATAAGCTCAAACATGTCATGTGAACTTTAATCACAGAAGTGATTAATAACAAATAAAGCTTGGCCAAGTATGGGCTGAGATAATGCAAATCTCCTGCATGCTGTCTCCATGGCGACAGCATGTCTTTTATTCTGATGCAATTTGATAAGAGGTCTTGATGCCCACTGAAGTATTTACATTCTGACCAGACATCAGAGAATATGAAAGATGAAAAATGAGTGAACTCTGCTATACTGTACTTTATATTCTAATCTATGAAATTGTATTGTATATTCATTGTTTCAAAATGTGTCTTGCATGTTCTCTCTGCCTACGGTTTGTCTATCTGTATGTCTCTCCACACAGATCTCATCACATTAATATAATGGAGTCAACTGGACAGGGCATTAAAGAGAAAAACAAAAGAATAAGAAAGAACGAACGAACTTTTTTTTCAAAAGGTAAAGAGTTGGGCGCGTAGGCCCGTCTAACATTCTGCCCTTCCACTCTCACTTATCTTGAATGCTTTGTCCTTTCATGCATGCAATACTAAAAAGGTAATATAACAGTGAGTATTCACGTCTTTATGTTTTAAAACAAAGTCCTTTTTATATGTTGGCTTTTGACTTCCTTCTAAGTAGGAGACTGAGTTTAAAAGTTTCATGATTATCATGTTTCTGTTGACTTCCTATAGAGCAAGGCCCCATCAGTGAAGCTGCCTCCCCACTCCCTTTCGCAGGAAGCCTGCAAGGACATTCACAAGCTCTGGCAGCTGTGGTTTTTTGTTGGTGTTAGTTTTACATGATGAGGTTGCCAATGTCCCATGCACAGCCTCATCTTGGTCGCTGTTGGTGTTAGTTTTACATGATGAGGTTGCCAATGTCCCATGCACAGCCTCATCTTGGTCGCTGTTGTAAAAAAATTAGCTGGCCAGATGGCCTATTCTGAGCAGTGAACTAATATGTTCTTAATTTTACAAACGGATAGATAATATTGAAGATAATGACAAAAGACAGTGTAGTTTACAACATCGACAGACTGCCTTGAATAAAAAGTGTCGTTATTTGCACCCAAAACACGACCTTGGGGACGCAAGTGTTCAAAGTTACTTATTATGGAGGAGAGGGTTTTTGAGCGGTAGCTGTGTCTAAATATAACTTTTTACGACAAAATTTTAAGGGGAGAGAAAGGTTGCTTCAAAAATCAAGCACATTTTTTTTAGAAACACAAGTAGAGACGGACAGACTAACAGATAACCATCCATACTTGACTGAAGCATGACTGAAATGACTTTAGTGTAGAAATTTGAAATTTAAAGTACAACTAGGCAGTGATTGGCCACAGACAAGCATATCATTAGCGCTCAGAGCGCATTTGGGGTCATTCTTCAATAATTGTTCAGTGTTAGACACAGATTTTAAAGTGTGGTGTTTTCCCATATGAAAGCAAGTGAAGTAAATTTAGGGACGCCATCCTATAGCCAGCAGCTCAGCTGAGTTTTGCTAGCACTTCTGTGTTAATTATTCATAATCTGGTAAGATTGAAATTATTTCTTTATATATTTTGAATATTGTTTCATGTTCGAGTGATTTGATACTGCCATATCAAAATCTAGCATTACAAACAAGTAGGGATTTTGCTCTAGACCCCCCGCCCAAGTCAGGGTCTAGGGACTAACAAGGTACATAAACTACAGCAAGGATTATGCAAGATAGAGCAAGCGTTGAAACAGATTACCTATCTTCTTTTAGGGCCGACAACTAATACATATTTTTCAGAATCTATAGTCTGGGAGGATCTATCGGATGTAAACCCACCATGGTAACTGTGCTGTTTGGTCAGAGAGATCTGACCTGTCTGTATGATGTGGTTGTTGTGTCAGTGTTGTGTCCAGACGTGGGTATAGAATAGATTTTGACACATAGCCCATACTTTGATTGCAGAGCTGTGAGTTTCTATCTACAACAAAGCAGAGTCTATTCGGTGGGTGACTGTACTCGAGTGTATCTGTGCAGTTCTTGTGACAGAGACCACCATTATTGCCCGCCAGCACGGAGAGGTGGGACCGCAAGTTTTCAGCACCAGAGCTACAAAAAGATGAGTGAGCCTCTGGTCTGCTGGACATTCACCAACTATTGGTAGTGACTAATATCCCCGTAAAAAATTCCCACCATTTTCTGGACATTGTGTAGTCAATATAGACAGGTGTGATGAGGCCACCCCAACAGCACAAACAGTAAATATCCTCCCAAAGAGATGACTACTCGAACTTTTTTTTTAAATAAAACTAACTAGTCTAGTACTTAAATAGGTACGCTCTTGCATTTATTATGTAACATTCCATGCATATTTTTCATAAATTTTCAATCCTTCTTTTAAAAATCAGTTCTGGTCACAAAAAACTTGATCCAGAACCAATAAATGTAATATAATTATATCAAAAACCTTATACACGTGAGTTAGTTCAGTGTATTTTAACACTTGTTAATCTTATTAGTCTTCTTAAATGTCTGTGGGTGTATTTATAACTAACACACCACATTACACATCATTACCCTAGACACTTTACGTAGCCACATTCATTAAGAAGAAAAAAAGTAAGTGTGAGGTCGTAGTGGTAGCAAGAAAGGCCTTCTGACAATTCTCAAATACATTTTATCTCAGGAGCCTTCACAGCTGGCCTCATACAATTTACATGTAGTAAGAACACCATCATACAATACCATCAATACCACTACATAAATTGGGGTCTTGTCCAGGGATAATTAGCCCAACAATAATATTAGGATCTCCTGGTGGGAGAAATAAAAGTAGGGAAATAAATTGTAAAATTTCCTTTAAAATTCAAAGTGTCCCTGCAGATAAAAGTTGGTGAATCTTCACAGCCAGTAATAATTAATTAGTTAACTGGTTAGTTAGAATTAGTTAGACTATAGTAATTAGAAGTACTTAGTGTATTTACTGGTTAGAGATTTAGCTTATATATTATTATATTGTCCAAAAAGTATGGCAGAGCTAGCAAAGTTTAGATCAGCTGCTGTGCTCACTGCGAAGGAGATGGGGATGGATGGTCAAATTTTAATTCAATACGTAACGACTGAATGTGATAAATATATTGAACGGGAAGAAAGGAGATTAGAAAAAGAGGCTGAAAGAAAATTAGAGGCTGACAGGTTAGCTGAAGAAAAGAGATTACAAATTGAGGCTGATAGAGAAATTAAGAGGCTGCAGATTGAGGCAGAAGAAAAACGACAGCAAAGGGAGGCAGACGAAAAAAGGTTGACTGCCGAAAGGGAGGCAGAAGATAAAAAGGCCGAAAGGGAGGCAGAAGATAAAAAGGCGGAAAGGGAGGCAGAAGATAAAAAGGCCGAAAGGGAGGCAGAAGATAAAAAGGCCGAAAGGGAGGCAGAAGATAAAAAGGCCGAAAGGGAAGCAGAAGATAGAAGGTTGCAGAGGGAGCATGAATTACGACTAAGGGAGCTGGAATTACAAGGCCCGGCTCCTGAAAATGGTGCCAGCCCTTTTGCCTCAGATGCTACGCCCAGTATGGGAGCCTCAAACTCAGCTATGGGGTTTCATTTAGACCATTTTGTTGAAAAAAAGACGATGACATAGAGGGGTACCTAGGACGTTTTGAGTTATTAGCTACTACATATGGGTTAGAGAGAGAGAGGTGGAGTTTAAAGCTATCACAGGGATTGAGGGGTACTTCTTACGAAGTATTTGCCAAAATGAACAGGGAAGACCAAGACAATTATGACATGTTAAAGCAGGCTTTGTTATTAAGGTACGAAAAGAATGGTGAATTTTATCGTAAGAAATTCAGAAATGCCAAACTGTTGTCTGGGGAGACATACCACCAATTTTCTGCCAGAATAGAAACCTATTTGGAGAAATGGACGGCTCTGGGGAAGACCCAAGATCTTAAAGAAATGATCATGATTGAGCAATTGAGAGAGTCCATGGCTCCAGACATGAGAAAATTTCTCATGGAACAGGGTGCAGAGAAGTTGGGGGAAATTTTAAATGTTGCTGAGAGGTATCAGGCAGCTCAGGCAGAGGTAAGTGGTGCTAAAAAGAAGCACATAGACAATTTTAAAGCTCCACAGCAATTTAATAAATTTGATAATAGAGAGCAGGGAAATAAAGGCAGGACAAACTTTGAGCGGCCAAGAAATGACTATCGCGACAGAAACTCACAGTTCAATGACCAAAAGTTCAATGAAAGAAAACCGTTGAACCAAGGAAAAAGATGGTGTAAATGGTGCAAGAAGGATAACCATAACACCGAATTTTGTAGAAGGAAACCTTCACACATTGCTGCAATGAAGTCGGGGACGCAAAGATTAAAGGTTAATCCTAAGGGACAACAGGAACCTTATCACCCCCCAGTTTGTGAGGATGTTATTTGTAATGGGGTCACCATAAGGTGCCTTTATGATACAGGTTTGGATTATGATTCAGTTGTGAAGTCTAGCCTAGTGGACCCAAGCCAGTATACCACAGAAACAGTGGAAATACAAGGGGCGACTAAGGACATACCACTCATGACACTTCCCATCGCAAGGATAACGGTGAAAACTCGCTATGTGGAAGGAGAAATCAGAGCAGCAGTGATAGATGAACCAATCTACCCTCTGATATTGGGGTGTAGATACGTCTTCTTGGGGAATCCCGAGAAACCTGTGATCATGGCGACAGTGCAGACCAGGTCACAGAAGAAGGAGGAAGAAGGTGAACCTATAAATGCTCATCCAGAGGAGATGAGGAAGGCGCAGGCTGAGGATAGGACACTCCAGCCATGTTTTAAAAAAATTACCCAAATGCCACACACCTCCGAGCAAGGGGGAATATTTCATGAAGAACAAACTCTTATACAGGAAGGCCGGAACTGGAACAAATGGTCACAACCAGCTGGTTCTTCCCACTGCATATAGAGATAAAGTGATGGAACTCGGGCATGCGATTCCCTTCAGTGGTCACATGGGGATCAGCGCCACAGGACAGCGTATAGCTTGTCATTACTTCTGGCCAGGGATAACGGAGGATATAAAAAGATATGTCAAATCCTGCCCAGAATGTCAAAGGGTAACTCCAAAGCACTGGACTGCCCCTGCAACTCTAGGGGAAATGCCCATAGTGGGAACACCTTTTGAGAGGGTTGCAGTGGATATTGTAGGACCTCTCACTCGGACCAAGAGGAGGAACAGTTACATCCTTACTCTGGTGGACACTTGTTCTATGTGGGGAGAGGCGGTAGCCCTGCCATCAATTGATTCAAAACATGTAGCAGAGGCACTACTTACAATATTTACCCGATTAGGATTCCCGCATCAAATCTTGACGGATAATGGTTCTCAGTTCAAGGGGAAACTAACGGAAGAAGTTTTTAAGCTATTTCAAGCCAGGCACTTTCATTGTAGTCCGTACCATCCACAAGGGAACGGCCAGGTAGAGAGGTTCAATGGGACTCTCATTTCTATCCTGAGAAAGCTGGCACACGAAAAACCGGATCTGTGGGATCAATTCCTGCCCGCCGCATTGTTTGCGTACCGGGAGGTACCACATAGTTCAACCGGGATGGCTCCCGCAACTCTGCTATTTGGGAGGCCAATAAAAGGGCCTTTAGAAGCTTTATTAAGGACCTGGACAGATGAGAAGGCGGAAGAGACTGTTACCTCATCATATCAATATGTGAACGAACTGACCACTCGTTTGAAAGCTGGATGGAAACTGGCAAATGATAATTTGAAACAAGCCAGGAAGAAACATGCAGCATATTTTAATAGGAAGGCAAAGGACAGGGAACTGGCAGTCGGAGAGAAGGTGCTGCTTCTACTACCGGGAAGCCAGAATAAATTACAAATTGGTTGGCAAGGTCCATATACGGTTCTAGAGAAGGTGTCTAGAACAAACTATAAAATTGACAAAAAAAAGGGGAAGGAAAAAGTTTATCATGTAAACCTGTTAAAGAAGTATCTGGACAGACCACTCCAGGAAAGCACCCCCTTATTGACCTTAGCTATTGCAACCCAGATGCAAAAGGAACCACTCACCTCACATGAATACCCATTACATCCTTGTGAAACCGCAGCACAGGTAAAAGTCAGTAAGCACCTGACTAAAAACCAGAGGGAGAGAGTTCAACAGGTTCTGGAGGAACATACAGATGTATTAACAGATAAACCAGGCCATACAAATTTGCTACAGTATGACATGAAACTGGTAGACACAAACCCAATCTGTATGGTAGGACCTTTGTGGTGGAGACGGATCATCAGCCTCTCGTGTTCTTGTCTCAGGCTAAGCATGAAAACGCAAGATTGCTGAGGTGGTCTTTATTGCTTCAACCGTATCAGTTCAGTATCCAATATATCCCAGGCAAATTGAATGTCGGTGCAGATTTCCTCAGTCGGCACCCCTGTGATCAAAATTAGAGTAGTGGCAGACGTGAGGAGTAATTTTACCTATGTGTATCGCTGGTTTTGGAACTTGCCATAGGCATGTTTTCAAGTGGGGAGATGTGTAGTGAAATTGACAGAGATACAACGGTAAAATACTCAAAAGATAACATTTAAGGATAAAAAACCTAATGCGTAGGCTGCTGATGTACATGATCGCCTAGACCGCGGGTCATCACCCTCCATAAAATTGACTTGCTAGACAGGAGGGAAACGGAGGATCAAAAAGGAAAAAATATGACTGGAAAGATTGCGTAGCAAGGCTAAAGAGACGCAATTGGGGGGGATGGAGGAAAGTAAAAATTCAAGTCCCCCAAATTGACACGAGGTACGGAATTGGACGTTTTGCGATACCAAGCGCTTGATTTGAATTTGAGCGGAAGAACGCAGATGTTAGGAATATTACAAAAATTTAAAAAGTAATTTTTCTTAATATTAATGCTAGGAATATAAAAATTAGCTGGCCAGATGGCCTATTCTGAGCAGTGAACTAATATGTTCTTAATTTTACAAACGGATAGATAATATTGAAGATAATGACAAAAGACAGTGTAGTTTACAACATCGACAGACTGCCTTGAATAAAAAGTGTCGTTATTTGCACCCAAAACACGACCTTGGGGACGCAAGTGTTCAAAGTTACTTATTATGGAGGAGAGGGTTTTTGAGCGGTAGCTGTGTCTAAATATAACTTTTTACGACAAAATTTTAAGGGGAGAGAAAGGTTGCTTCAAAAATCAAGCACATTTTTTTTAGAAACACAAGTAGAGACGGACAGACTAACAGATAACCATCCATACTTGACTGAAGCATGACTGAAATGACTTTAGTGTAGAAATTTGAAATTTAAAGTACAACTAGGCAGTGATTGGCCACAGACAAGCATATCATTAGCGCTCAGAGCGCATTTGGGGTCATTCTTCAATAATTGTTCAGTGTTAGACACAGATTTTAAAGTGTGGTGTTTTCCCATATGAAAGCAAGTGAAGTAAATTTAGGGACGCCATCCTATAGCCAGCAGCTCAGCTGAGTTTTGCTAGCACTTCTGTGTTAATTATTCATAATCTGGTAAGATTGAAATTATTTCTTTATATATTTTGAATATTGTTTCATGTTCGAGTGATTTGATACTGCCATATCAAAATCTAGCATTACAAACAAGTAGGGATTTTGCTCTAGACCCCCCGCCCAAGTCAGGGTCTAGGGACTAACAAGGTACATAAACTACAGCAAGGATTATGCAAGATAGAGCAAGCGTTGAAACAGATTACCTATCTTCTTTTAGGGCCGACAACTAATACATATTTTTCAGAATCTATAGTCTGGGAGGATCTATCGGATGTAAACCCACCATGGTAACTGTGCTGTTTGGTCAGAGAGATCTGACCTGTCTGTATGATGTGGTTGTTGTGTCAGTGTGGTGTCCAGACGTGGGTATAGAATAGATTTTGACACATAGCCCATACTTTGATTGCAGAGCTGTGAGTTTCTATCTACAACAAAGCAGAGTCTATTCGGTGGGTGACTGTACTCGAGTGTATCTGTGCAGTTCTTGTGACAGAGACCACCATTATTGCCCGCCAGCACGGAGAGGTGGGACCGCAAGTTTTCAGCACCAGAGCTACAAAAAGATGAGTGAGCCTCTGGTCTGCTGGACATTCACCAACTATTGGTAGTGACTAATATCCCCGTAAAAAAATTCCCACCATTTTCTGGACATTGTGTAGTCAATATAGACAGGTGTGATGAGGCCACCCCAACAGCACAAACAGTAAATATCCTCCCAAAGAGATGACTACTCGAACTTTTTTTTTTAATAAAACTAACTAGTCTAGTACTTAAATAGGTACGCTCTTGCATTTATTATGTAACATTCCATGCATATTTTTCATAAATTTTCAATCCTTCTTTTAAAATCAGTTCTGGTCACAAAAAACTTGATCCAGAACCAATAAATGTAATATAATTATATCAAAAACCTTATACACGTGAGTTAGTTCAGTGTATTTTAACACTTGTTAATCTTATTAGTCTTCTTAAATGTCTGTGGGTGTATTTATAACTAACACACCACATTACACATCATTACCCTAGACACTTTACGTAGCCACATTCATTAAGAAAAAAAAAAGTAAGTGTGAGGTCGTAGTGGTAGCAAGAAAGGCCTTCTGACAATTCTCAAATACATTTTATCTCAGGAGCCTTCACAGCTGGCCTCATACAATTTACATGTAGTAAGAACACCATCATACAATACCATCAATACCACTACACATGATGAGGTTGCCAATGTCCCATGCATAGCCTCATCTTGGTCGCTGTTGCTGTTAGTTTTACATGATGAGGTTGCCAATGTCCCATGCAAAGCCTCATCTTGGTCGCTATGTACGACATGTCAGAGGGGTTTCATTGTCTCATCAGTAACCCCCGGGAACTACACGGGGCTGTTTAAAGTATTACTGGCAAGAAACAGATGAGCAGGGGCACCTGGTGACGGTAAAGGTAGTCCCATAGCAGATACTGCCGTAGGGGAGTGAAGTGTTAGAGACTTCACTATATTAGGTTCAGCATCGAGAAGTCGGGGTGGCCAGTTCCCTTCCTCGCTGCCTTTTTCTTCCCTAATTCAAGAATAAAGGTAGGTACCCATTTTCAGCTGGGTAGACTGGAGCGTGTCGATACCATGAATCGAACCCTGGCACCTTTACCACGAGAGACCAGCGCTCTGACTACTCAGTCAATCTGACGCTCCTTGTAATAGTGAGACACCCTAAAACCGTGAGGCATATTGTAATCACGAGACACCTTATAAAAATGTAAAATTGAGGGAGATTATTTTTACGGCAAGCAACGTTGATGGCATTTGGACCCTTACGTAGAGGATGGCAGAAAATATATGGTCCGCTATTCCGTGTTATGGGGTTCTTTAAGTTTTCCTGACCTCAGACAAATACATTACTGCCCGTGATCAAGTCACACTCATGTTATCAGATAGTGCTTGTTTCATTTTTATCAGCGCGCATCGATTTAAGGACAACGAAGTGTGCATGTGTATATGTGTATGTCCATGATCTTGTGTGCATGAGTGAGTGGGTTTGTGCATTTAGGCGTGATGGGGCTGAATATGTATCCGAGTAAATTTTTGAACTGGAAATTCTGCCTTCTTTCGTTTGCATAGTTTGTTGCTTTATCCAAGGTCATGTAACGTATTTTCTTGTCGTGTTCACCCTTGTTTGTATATCTCTGGTTGTTATTTAGATCTCTGCCAAGAGAAATCTTGAGCGAAGATTGATACCTTTGAAAACCCTTATCCTGTTACTTGAAGTTTGGCCATTAGTGGACCATTACTGCAGAGCAGGTAGACAACCCGCCACAGTATTGCATCTTGCATTATGTATGTGATTACTGTGGCGTGTTATTTTTTCTCACACCATGCTTCACTGGCACTTGTATGTTTCTTGTCATCAGTTCCACACTGGCACTTGTATGTTTCTTGTCATCAGTTCCACACTGGCACTTGTATGTTTCTTGTCATCAGTTCCACAATAGGACTTTTTTGTTTTTTAATTATTAGTTCCGCACTGGCACTTGTTTGTTTCTTGTCATCAGTTCCTCACTAGGACGTGTTTGTTTCTTGTCATCAGTTCTACACTGCCACTTGTATGTTTCTTGTCATCAGTTCCACACTTGCACTTGTTTGTTTCTTGTCATCAGCTCCACACTGGCGCTTGTCTTGTCATCAGTTCCACACTGGCACTTGTATGTTTCATGTCATCAGTTCCACACTGGCACTTGTATGTTTCATGTCATTAGTTCCACACTGGCATTTGTCTTGTTACTAGTTTCAAACTCGGACTTATTTGTTTTTTTTTTTTCATCAGTTCCACCCTCGGACTTGTTTGTGTTTTCTCGTCAGTTCCTCACTGGCAATTCTCTTGTCATCAGTTCCACACTCGGACTTGGTTGTTTCTTGTCATCAGTTCTACACTCGGACTTGTTTGTTTCTTGTCATCAATTCCACACTCGGACTCGTTAGTTTCTTGTCATTAGTTCCTCACTCGGACTTGTTTGTTTCTTGTCATCAGTTCCACACTGGCCTTTGTCTCTTCTTACCATCAGTTCCATATTCGAACTTATTTGCTTCTTGTCATAATTTCTACATTCGGACTTGTTTGTTTCTTGTCATCAGTTCCACACTGGCACTTGTCTTGTCATCAGTTCCGCACTGGCACTTGTTTGTTTCTTGTCATCGGTTCCACACTGGCAATTGTCTTGTCATCAGTTCCACATTCGGATTTGTTTGTTTCTTGTCATCAGTTCCACACTGGCAATAGTCTTGTCATCAGTTCCACATTTGGACTTGTTTGTTTCTTGTCATCAGTTCCACACTGGCAATAGTCTTGTCATCAGTTCCACATTTGGACTTGTTTGCTTCTTGTCATCAGTTCCACACTGGCACTTGTCTTGTCATCAGTTCCACACTGGCAATTGTCTTTTCTTACCATCAGTTCCACATTCGGACTTGTTTGTTTCTTGTCATCAGTTCCACACTGGCACTTGTCTTGTCATCAGTTCCACACTGGCAATAGTCTTGTCATCAGTACCACATTTGGACTTGTTTGTGTCTTGTCATCAGTTCCACACTGGAAATAGTCTTGTCATCAGTTCCACATTTGGACTTGTTTGTTTCTTGTCATCAGTTCCACACTGGCATTTGTTTTTTCTTACCATCAGTTCCACACTCTGACTTGTTTGTTTCTTGTCATCAGTTCCGCACTGGCACTTGTCTTGTCATCAGTTCCACACTGGCACTTGTCTTGTCATCAGTTCCACACTGGCACTTGTCTTGTCATCAGTTCCACACTGGCATTTGTCTTGTCATCAGTTCCACACTGGCACTTGTCTTGTCATCAGTTCCACACTGGCACTTGTCTTGTCATCAGTTCCGCACTGGCACTTGCCTTGTCATCAGTTATACACTGTCACTTGTTTGTTTCTTGTCATCAGTTCCACATTGCTGATCTCATCATAAAATTTCAATCCTTCTATTCTTCAGAAGCATCCTTTTATGAAAGTCTTTACCTTTTATTTACTGTTTTATTAACCATGTTACAGGGAGCCGCGCTGGTGTAATGGCTACAACGTTGTACTGGCGACCAGGTGTTCATGGTTCAAACCCGGCCGTCGGCGTTTGAAGAAATGTTTACGACCGGAAATTTGACTGAATAATCTGAACGGCTCCTACACATAAATCCCGTGTGGATGGGAAGGAGCGAAGCTCCTGACCGGGTTGGAAGGAAAGTCCACTGACCCCCCAGCCTCGCAATGCCATGTCATTGGGCCGAAAGAGCTAGAAAGCTCGAGTGCCGCTGGTTATAGAAAAAAAAAATTAACCATGTTTCACATCAATATAATATTAATGCCTTAACATTTGATTTGAAGATTCTTATGTCTGTGTTGGATTTTATTTATTTCTTTCTTATTTCCCAGTGCACTCAAGCATAGCAGGAATACACATGGCTAGTTCTTGGATGTAAAGAGTGATGAGATAAAATAAAACCACTTTTGTCGTGTTTCACAATGCAAATCTCGACTTGGAGATATATTTACACATGGACACTCAATCTTGCAATCAATCATAAACAACTTCCGAGTTTCTTTAAACAAAATTATTATAAAAAAAAAAACAAACCCAACAAACATGGAGGCGTGTGTTGATTAATAATGAAGATATAATCGCTGTTTTGATTGTTTTTTAATTTTGTGATCACGTGGACAGAATTTTAGATCAGTTATCAAGAGACAATTTTTTTAAAAGATGGTTTTGATATTACTGTGATGGGGCCGAAAAGGAGACGCCCGCCCCCCTACCTGTTTCTAGGCAGATTATTTTCGATGTGCGCGAAGCATTCTGGGTTGTGAAAAGTCTGAAGTAGAAGATATGTAATGAGGCCACAATAATGCCTTTAAATTAAGTTGTGGTGTAGAATTGTGTTATATTAAATAGCTGTAGGTTTTATTTGTGTTTTCGCTATTCCTAAGCGATAATCGCGTGTGATATTTAAGTAGCCAAGATTAATACGCCCAGCGCGCAGTAGTTGAGTGATTAGCCTAGTGCCTATAAAAAGAGATAGCGAACTACAAGCGGGCCTATTTTGCCACAGCCGCCAGAGAGAACAGACGACAGAGCCAAGCTGTAAATGCCTTGAGCACGTGAGTTAATTTAAATTAGAATTAGTTTTATTTAATTCGGAAATAATATCGATGTGGCTATTTTAATGTTGAGTGATATAGATAGATGTGTTTCCAAAGGAAATGTCTTTTTAGGACATTATAATTTAGTCTTGAAATGATAGATGAGTGAAAATAATGTTTGATAGGTTTTATTAGGCACGCAAAGCCTAAATCCAGATGTGAGAATTTAGTATCAAGTATTTCATCCATCAGACCGGGCAAATTTAGTAGGAGAGTGTTTTATACATGAAATTGGACTGAAATGTTATCAGAAACTGCAATTTAGATAATATTAACTAGTTGGGAAGATGGCAACAGGGAGAGCCACGTGGTGATTGTATAAAAGCGGCGCGAGGGGTCTGCGGTAACACTCTTAGTTATCACTTAATGTTACTGATGCGTGATGCCATATGATGATGGATGGTATCCGCATGTCTGGTTTTGTGTGGTGTGCAGATGTGTTCAGTCAAAACAATGTTCATACACAAATAACAGGGCAATCCACATAGGACGTCAGTAAACTCACGACGTATAAAGTCAATGATTCTTGTAACAGCCGTTGACGTTTTTCTTCATTATTTATTGTGGACGCCACAGTGACAAAATGGTTACGCGAATATGTAGGCACATCAAACAGTCATTTTCACAGCAACATTCAATACAGCAATAGACGGTAGACAGCATTACAATGATGAGTCAGATGCATGTTATATTTCAAAGTGCTGTAAATGTAGTCAGGTGAAAAACTCCATCCTTTTCTATAACAGCCAGGAGATAACCAGATATATGAGATCAGTTCACTCTCCTTAGTCTGACTTCAGCAAGACAGACACGTCTGCCGAAGTATAAATAATGTCCTCAAAAATATCCTCTAGATAATAAAGGTTTTTCAAACCTAGTTCATTTAACAAAGTAGCAAGTAATGGTCCTTGGAACCTGCATCAACCGATGCAGCACAATACAGCGACATGTGAGCTAGGAAAACATCTCGTGACGACGACTTTCGAAGACAGGCTATGAACCAGAAATCGTTCACGACCAAAAATCGATAGAGTTAATGAAAATGTTAATTTACCTTGCCTTCCGGAAATACACAGAAATATTATGCCTCCCGGCATGTGCAAATACACTAGAGGTATTATCTCGAATAAACGAAATATCCATAAGAGGACTCTCACATTCCTGACAGAACAAAAAAAAAATAGCGGAGATCCCCTCTTCAACGAGGCATCTCTTTCGCCATTCCAAATCGCTCACTCCACTAGTGGTGGGCGGAAACCGATCGACCAAGAAGCAAGACAAGTCATGCGCAGTCCAGCGCAAAATGACCACAGCTCAAACTTAACTGCATTCGATACCAACGCGAGAAGACAAATGCTTACCGAGAAAAGTGACTATAAATTTTCAAGCAGTTGTTGCCCTTGCGTTATAAAATAGATATTGTAATAAAAATGATGTTGCGAGAATTTATCACGCAACATATCACCACCTCCTCCCGATAAAAAAAAAATGTGGAACATATTTTTTTTTTTAAATATCAAAGAGCATGCGATAAGCGGCTCAAAACGCACGAATTATGCGCTGATAATTAACTAAATTGCCAAACAATAGGCTAATTATAGAGTGTCTGGTGAGGATATACCTCAACAGAAAAATAAATATGTCTCAAAAAATATTCACATCGGGGAGGTGTCACCAACACACATCACGTTAGCATGTAAACACAATATACGTATGCAAGTTACTATAATCATCATTAAACAGCATACTCTAATATTGTCTTTAAAAATGGATGTACAAATCTGATAGGAAAATTTAAATAGTACATTCTTTGACATGTAATGACATAAGTACATAGTAAAGTTAAACTACATGACGATCCAGGACATATGCTCTGGTATTCCGAGGGTAAGTACACAATCTAGAACTCGTCATGCTTGATACTAGTAAGGTAAGTCCTCAGCTCAACAATGACATTCTGAGAAAGTACAAGCAATATAATGCTAATTAATAACTAATATGCTTCATAAGGTACAATACATTATTAATAATTGTGGCTGTTTAGTAAACTAACGGCCCTTATATTAACTACTCAGTCCTCCTCTATCATCTTAAAAAACGAACAGAAGAAGATGACAACAAAGCACGATAGTGTGTACATATAAAGTAAGTACAGATGTGCTAATCTATTGTAGAAATATAGGTGTGTTATGACTCTGTAATATATGGAAATATAGGACAGAAGTATTAGTTGGAGTCATGTGGGCATCTAGACAAAATGTCAGCCATCACATTATCCGCACCACGGATAGCTCGTACCGTGAAGTGAAAAGGTTGAAGAGCTATAGCATATCGAGTGGATCTCGAACTCTTCAAATTCTTAGTCTGAATAGCTGTAAGAGCTTTCTGATCAGTCTCTAGAATGAAATGTGCGCCCAGGAGGAATCTTTGTAGTTTTAGAATTGACCAAACCATCGCTAACAACTCACGGTCTAAAACCGAGTAGTTCCTCTCTGCCGCATTTAGTTTTCTAGAAATGTACATAACAGGATGCAGAGTATTTGCATATTCTTGCATCAGTGCTGCTCCAATCCCAGTGGATGAAGCATCACTCCGAAGAACAAAAGTCCTATCAAGAGTAGGTAATCTTAAGATGGGAGGAGAAGAAAATATATTCTTGATTTGGTCTAGTGAAGATTGGCATTCTTCAGACCAACGGACCAGATTAGGCGAACCTTTCTTCAACAATGTTGATAGAGGTGCCATGATCGAAGATAAATTTGGAATAAATCTCCCATAAAATTGAATTAAACCTAAGAGACTCCTAACTTGTTTCTTCGTTTTAGGAACAGAGATGTTCAGTATTTTGGAAGTATTGTGGTCTTCTGTCTTCAAGAGACCATGACCAACACGATGACCCAGGAAAGAGATTTCACCAAAACCAACAAAAGCTTTAGAAGGTTTTGCTGTCAAATTATTCTCACGTAGAGTGGACAGTAAGTCATATAACCCTAAATAGTGATCTTCCCAGGTATCACTGAAGAGACAGATGTCATCTAAGTATGCGATGACATCCGAACGATGTGACAGAATTCGACGCATCATGCGAACGAAAGTGGCAGGGGCGTTCATGAGACCAAAAGGCATAACATTCCATTGAAATAGACCCCTAGGTGTAGAAAAAGCAGTAAGAGGTTTGGCATGCTCTGCTAAAGGCACTTGCCAATAACCTTTAGACAAGTCAAGTTTAGTGAAGAATCTAGAATTAGAAAGTCTAATCAGTAGATCTTCTAACAAAGGCATCGGTTCAGCGTCGAACTTTGTGACCTGATTCAATTTGCGATAATCAACACAAATTCGTATGTTCTTATCCTTCTTCCGGACAATAACCATGGAAGAAGAATATGGTGAAGTCGATGGTTCAATTATATTTAATTGAATCATTTCATCCAATTCCTTTTCCACTTGCGACTGAAAGTGTATAGGAATAGGATACGGCCTAACCCTAATTGGATTATTGTCGGTAAGAATTATGTCATGTTCTATGACATCTGTGTGTCCAGGAATGTCAGTGAGAACATCCTGAAATGTTTGTAACATCGACGAGACTTGTCGATGTTCGTCACCAGAAAGATTAGGAGAAACAGAAACGTTTTTCCAAGATTCCGTGGAATGTAATGGAACCACTGGAAGGGGAAGGTTGACATCATAGAAGGTAGCTTCCTCACATGTAATGACAGACAGGGATGAATAATGTCCGTGAGGTGCAGGAGCATCATCCGTTGCCTGGAACATAGGCAGCAAATAGTCCGGACGTTCGTGAAATTCCGAAAGCATGTTTATGTGGAAAGTTTTATGCTTTCCATCAATATCGACCACATAGTCAACATCGGAAATCCGAGAGACTATTGCATACGGACCTTTCCATGCAATAAGAAGTCTATTTTCCCTACTGGGGAGTAGGACGAATGCTTTGTCACCTGGACAAAGTTGTCGTAGACATCTATTCTTGTTAGCAAACTGCCTTGCCTTCTCTTTAGCAATTTCTGATGAAGCAGTTGCTAGCTTACATGCCTCAATGATCTTTTGTCTAAGAGCAATGACATACTCATATGAGGATTGAGTTTCATCGCTAATATCATCGGCAGTGATGAGATCGTGTAATAAAGACATAGGGCCGCGTGGACGCGCGCCAAAGACAAGTTCGAAGGGAGAAAATCCTGTGTGTTCATTAGGGACTTCTCTATAGGCAAAGAGAGCCGCGGGTAAAACCCTGTCCCAATCTTGAGGATGATCTTCAGTTATCTTACCAAGCAAAGTCTTGAGCGTTCTATTCAGACGCTCAACTAACCCATTAGACATAGGATGGTAGATACTACTGAGAGATCGTTCAATATGTAAGGTAGACATTACCTGTGACATAGTGTCAGATATGAGTTGAGTGCCATGGTCTGACAATATTTCTCTGGGGAACCCCAAGCGAGAAAATATCAACCAAAGAGCATCTGCGATATCTGTAGTAGATATGCTCTTAAGAGGAATAGCCTCTGGCCAACGTGTGCACATATCGACACATGTAAGGGTAAACTGATGTCCTCTGGCCGACTTGACCTTAAAAGGGCCAATAATATCTATGGCCATTTTCTGAAACGGCCGAATAGGAATGTCAGCAGCCTGGATAGGCGCAGCATGTCGTGGTCCTCTAGATTTGACCTCCTGACATACCTTGCATGATCGGCAGTAAATACGAATGTCCTTATTGACAAAAGGCCAAAAGAAAGCCGCAAGGACTCTCGACTTCGTACGGGCAAAAACCCATATGTCCAGCACATTGCGAGTCATGAGCATGTTGTAATATTTGGACTCTCATGCTCTTGGGAACAAGAATTTGCGAATGTGCCGACGTAGTCGAATCTTGTACCATACGTACAAGTACGCCGTTTCTCATTGCAATCCAAGATTTTCTATTTGTATCCTGATTCGGATCACCTTTCTTCGCAAGAACGAAGAATTTTTTTAAAGAAGGATCTTCTTCTTGCAATTTTATGAAAGAGTCACGAGTAATCACTAAGTGACTATCTTGGCTATCAACTTCATTATCACTATTCAGTGAAGTTTCGGGTGTTTGTAGAGCTTGTGCTCTTGTAACTACTGCATTTGTAGCTTGCATGTTATTATCTTCCCAAGCAGCAATCTGCTGTGGGGTACACTCCCTAACTCCGTGAATACGACCAATAATAAGGTCCGCAATAGGATTAGGTAAGAGACAAGCATGCACATCTCCAGTAAAGAAAGGAGTGGCAATGCGAATTACAGCAGTAGGATATTTTTCTAGTGCGCCGCCAAATGTGACACATTTAATAACCCTTCCTGTAGCACAAGATGGATCTACAAGCGATTGTCTAACACCAATAGTGGTGCATCCGGAATCGAAAAGTAGTGAGACCGGAGTATCATTAACAAGACCCTTATGTAGGATTAAAGAACCCCTCCCGTCATGCGCAACAGCAGCAGGAAGAGCGGGAAGTGGGTGACCACAACTCAAAGTAGTTATGGTACCCGGTTCGAATAAAGTACTGCATTGGGGGCATTTGTTTGCTCTCTCAAAGTCAAAAGCAGAACCAGTGACAGCGTCAAAGTTTTTACTATCAACAACATGATTACAGGCTCCCTCAGTTTCCTGTTGTACAGCATTAGCCTGCTGATATCTCTTTTTTTTGTGTTGAGATCTACCCCGACTATTATTACCTCTGAAGTTATCAAAGTTATTATTATCTCTGCAGTTATTATTGTCTCTATTGTAATTGTTATCCTGGTTCGAATTCCAGTTTCCACGATTACTATCATGTTCACATTGATGCGAACATCTATTTGTTTGGTTCTGAGGTCTTCGGCAGGAATAACCTCTATTACCATATCCTCTTTTGAAATGCTTATAATTATTAGGGTGATAGTAACGAGTACTATCAGGTTGTCTCCAATTCTTCGAAGAAGAATCACCATGAAATTGATTTCCATGATTTTGACAGAAATTACCGCTACTCTTTCTATCAAAATTTTGTTGGAATCTACGAGCAAAGTTTTGGCCATACGGAGCTGCCGAAGCAACTGGTAAACCTTCTTTCACCTTAGAGTTACCCATGGTTATGTGTGGGTGCGCAGTTACGTATTGGCAACAGAAATCTTCCATTTCTTTTATTGTTTTAGGTTTACGTTCATGAAGGAAAGCAAGGAAAGACTCATTGACAGACGACATGACTTTGTCTCTAAGTATTAAGTCCATAAGTCCTTCATAAGTTTTTTTCCGTCTTAGATAGTTCAACCCATCGTGAGAAAGTAATGCGTATTCTTGCAATAAACTCGGAGAATTCAACTCCATTTTCAGGTAACATGTTTTTAAATTGTAGACGATAGCCGTCTTCGTTAAGCTGATATTTCTTTAACAAAGCGGCCCTGACAACCTCATAATTGTTCTTGTCAGGTTCATCCACCATATTTAATATACTTAGAGCTTTACCTGTCAGTATCCCTGATAACTGATAAACATATTTTGCTTTGTCTATGTTATGAGCTGTACATGCTTGTTCAAATCTGTCCAGATAGAACATTATGTCATCACTGGAAGGACTAAATGTTGGTAACTTAATCTTAAAAGTATCATTATTAGCCTTACCAGAAGATGAACCCTTGTTTGAATCATTACCATTACTCATGCTCGTCAATTTCAATTTTTCCAACTCTAAAGCTAAGACCTTTTCTTCATGTTCCATTTTTGCTTTCTCTTTCCTCTCATCAGACTCTCTCTGTAATCTTCTTTCCTCAGCCTGAGCCTCTTTTTGAAGTCTTTCATTTTCAGCTTCTTTTTCAAGTCTTTTATTTTCAGCCTCTTTTTCAAGTCTTTTATTTTCAGCTTCTTTTTCAAGTCTTTTATTCTCAGCCTCTTTTTGAAGTCTTTTAGCTTCTAGCTGTAGCTGGAGTTTTCTTTCCTCAGCTTCTGATTCCCTTTTTTGTTTTTCCATTTCCATTTGGAATCTTTTTTCATCCACCTGCATCTGCAGTTTCTTTTATTCAGCTTCCATTGCTTTATCATATCGAGCAGTTGCAAATTCTTCTAACTTATCACCAGTCTTGCCAAGCAATTTACCCTGCTCAATAAAGTGCTCAAATGTAGACATGTTGTCTAACATATGAGTCCAAAACCTGAAATAATTAACTAATTTATTTCAAACCTAAGTGTAACAAGTCTTAATTAAGCACTTGTATATTCACATCACCTTATATTATCCCAGTCTCTGTGGGAAACAAGTCTCCAATCAAAGAACTTGTATATGAAATATCAACAATCAATTCTTGATCATAAGTGCACTTCTCATTCAATAGTGCACGACACTATTCATCATTCATTTATCATCAGTGTAGTAGTAACAGTGCATTAGCATAGCCCATTAACTAATTACTATAACTGTAAACAATGACTATGTAAACACATGCAGAATGTAAACATTGAAAATGTAAACAATACAAACAATGTAAACAATAACAATGTAAACAATAACAAAGATCAGCAACAATACAAAAACGTTCGCAGAAATCAACTAAAAATAAAGCAGAAATTAATGAAATATCACAAAAAATGTGACGATATCTGCGATAGAATTAAACAAAATACATGACACCACAGTGTATAAACAAAAATGTTGTATGAAACTAAATTATAGACAAGAGTAGGCTAACAAATACAAACAAATCAAAACAAAACTAAAGAATGCGAAATAATAACGAAAACAATATTAAAACATGTCATCACAGCTAACATAAATAGCAACAGAAGTCGCTTAGCAAATTCCAGTATTGGAAATTTGCAAACCTTACAGAAAACGCTCACAATAGACGACCTCTATGACGTGGCATAATCTAACGGAGACACCACCCAACCGAGAACCCGCTGAAATATAAACATATAAATATACGAATAACATATAAACATATAACATATAGAATGAGATGATACACAGAAGACTCAGCAGAAGTATAAGGGCACAGTTTACATACAAACAGGCCACTTAACTTATAGGCTTCCAATCGTAGAACAGCAGAAAAACGGATGTCAATCAACGTCCTAAAGAGCGAAGCTCCAACGATGATGGCACATCTGAACTGCTTCCACTGCTAACACGATGGTACAAGAGCTTCTGAAATACTGTGTGTTGAGTTGTTTCGGCACTTGACCTTCTAATCCAAAAGTAAGTTGATGGAAATCGGTACTTGGCCTTCTTCAGAAAACAACCCGTTTCAACCGGCACTTGACCTTCACAAAAACGACAGCACTGGAACCTTGACAGCAGCAACTTGCTTGACTTGCGTAAAAGATAACAGCAGTCCGAGTTATCCGGCAACATGTAACAACGCCGGGTACTGTCAAATTCTTGTTTCCGTCAAAAAGTTGAAATTTTGACTTTTACCGGGCAACGCCGAGTACTTTGAAAATTTTGAAGATGTTGACTGTATTGAAGAATGTTAATTTCTTGAAGGATGCTGATGAATTCTTGTTGAAAATGAAGTGGGTAAGGGACCCCGTGTTTGCTGGTACCAGAATCAAACCAGCTTATGGCCACCAAATGATGCGTGATGCCATATGATGATGGATGGTATCCGCATGTCTGGTTTTGTGTGGTGTGCAGATGTGTTCAGTCAAAACAATGTTCATACAAAAATAACAGGGCAATCCACATAGGACGTCAGTAAACTCACGACGTATAAAGTCAATGATTCTTGTAACAGCCGTTGACGTTTTTCTTCATTATTTATTGTGGACGCCACAGTGACAAAATGGTTACGCGAATATGTAGGCACATCAAACAGTCATTTTCACAGCAACATTCAATACAGCAATAGACGGTAGACAGCATTACAATGATGAGTCAGATGCATGTTATATTTCAAAGTGCTGTAAATGTAGTCAGGTGAAAAACTCCATCCTTTTCTATAACAGCCAGGAGATAACCAGATATATGAGATCAGTTCACTCTCCTTAGTCTGACTTCAGCAAGACAGACACGTCTGCCGAAGTATAAATAATGTCCTCAAAAATATCCTCTAGATAATAAAGGTTTTTCAAACCTAGTTCATTTAACAAAGTAGCAAGTAATGGTCCTTGGAACCTGCATCAACCGATGCAGCACAATACAGCGACATGTGAGCTAGGAAAACATCTCGTGACGACGACTTTCGAAGACAGGCTATGAACCAGAAATCGTTCACGACCAAAAATCGATAGAGTTAATGAAAATGTTAATTTACCTTGCCTTCCGGAAATACACAGAAATATTATGCCTCCCGGCATGTGCAAATACACTAGAGGTATTATCTCGAATAAACGAAATATCCATAAGAGGACTCTCACATTCCTGACAGAACAAAAAAAAATAGCGGAGATCCCCTCTTCAACGAGGCATCTCTTTCGCCATTCCAAATCGCTCACTCCACTAGTGGTGGGCGGAAACCGATCGACCAAGAAGCAAGACAAGTCATGCGCAGTCCAGCGCAAAATGACCACAGCTCAAACTTAACTGCATTCGATACCAACGCGAGAAGACAAATGCTTACCGAGAAAAGTGACTATAAATTTCAAGCAGTTGTTGCCCTTGCGTTATAAAATAGATATTGTAATAAAATGATGTTGCGAGAATTTATCACGCAACAGTTACGCAGTTTTATATTGTGTGAATTGAGACGGGGGTGGGAAGCAGATAAAGATAATGTTCCCCAGTAAAGGAAAGAGAGAGTTTTCTTGGTAAATGTTACGCCATGTGGCACGTTGTGTATTTAGTCCCAGTTTGGCTTAAGTCGAGAATAATTATATTGTATTCTTTATGTAAGAGTAATTTAGTGTATTTCACGTTTATTGATAATTCTACTGTATATTTAATGGGTTACTGTGAGGTGAGAATATGTATTTAGATTTCTGGAGAGCGCGAGGCCACTCCTTTGTTGAGACATGTGTTTCTCTGGTTGCTCCCGGCGGAGCATGGAAACACCAATGTGACTGGTGTATCACAAGCCGACAAGAAGCATTTTTATGCTAAAATTGCTATGGCAGTGATTTGTTTCGGTAACGATGTGTTTCATGTGATGAGATTCCCAGTCTCATCAGTGGTCATATACGACACGCTTGTTGCCAGGCGCACCAGTCGTCACATACGACATGCTTCCGAATGCAGTAACGAATATTGAGATAGGTCAGTTGCGAGGTGGTGGTTTATTCTCGTTATTGAGAGTATTTGTTGTACATATAGTTGAATATTATTTTATGTCCATTTTATGATTATTTAATTATGGTTATGTGAGGAATGGTTGTGAGAGCACGTGGGCTCACTTCAAGGTATATATTTCTCTTCTCCGCTCCTGAGGGAGCATGGGGCCAACAGTGTGGTTTGCCTCCATATTAAGTATTCATATGCTAGGGCAGTAGTGTTTCGGTAGCAATCTGTGTTACATGGTGAGATTGCCAGCCCCACGCACAACACCTTACTAGTCTCATTGGACGACATGCATGAGTGTGTGTGTGTGTGTGATAGCTGAGTGTGTGCTCTTGCAGTAGTGGTTTCCGTAGCAACCTGTGTTACATGGTGAGGTTGCCAGCCTCATGCACAACACCATACTAGTCGCATAGGACGACACACATGAGTGTGTGTGTGTGATAGTTGAGTGTGTCAGGTGGCGGCGTAGGACAGTTTGACAGGTGAGAGCGTGGTGTTTCTCATTCAGTATTATATTATGATTTTAACTATTCTGTGCTTTGTTTGCTTCTTCAGATTAGCATCGGGCACTGTTGGGTGTTTTGTTGGGTTTTGTGATGTTCGCTAGTTTATTTGTTTAATGTTTGCTTTGTCACTGAATGGGCTGTAAAAATAAATATAGCCCCTGCCTCTAGAATCAAGAGTTTTATTGTTGTTCGGGTCGGTGCGAGTGTGACAAGAGAGTGATATCACAATCACAACATAATCATCATCATCATCTCGCCCACCCTATCACATTACAATGCGTTCAGTCAGCATTAAATTGTGCACTTTCTTCTTCTTCTTCTTTTTTCTCTTTTTCTTTTTCTTCTTCGTGATCTTTTTTTCATGTTCTTCTTCTCCTTCTTGTTTTCCTTCCTCTTCTTCCTTCTTTTTCTTCCTCCTGCCTTCTTCTTCCTGTCTTCTTCTTCTTATTTTGTCTTCTTCTTCTTCTCCTCCTTCTTCTTCTTTTGTCTTCTTCTTCTTCTTGTTCTTCTTCTTACTATCTTCCTTTTCTTCTTATTGTTTTCTTCTTCATCCTTTCTTCTACTTCTTCTTCTTTTCTCATTCTTTTCTCTCCTTCTTCTCTTCCTTCTTCTTCTTCTTCTTCTTCTTCTTCTTCTTCTTCTTCTTCTTCTTCTTCTTCTTCTTCTTCTTCTTCTTCTTCTTCTTCTTTCTTTCTTCTTCTTCTTGTTACTTACTTCGTCATCTTCTTGCCGTCTTTTTCTTTATCTTTCATCTTCTTCTTTTCTTTTTTACTTCCTTTTCTTCTTCTTCTTCTTCTTCTTCTTCTTCTTCTTCTTCTTCTTCTTCTTCTTCTTCTTCTTCTTCTTCTTCTTCTTCTTCTTCTTCGCGTTCCTGTTCTTCTTCCTCTTGTTCATCTTGGTTCTTCTTCCTTTTTTCTTCTTCTCCTTTTTCTCATCCTTCTTCTTCTTCCTTTATCCTTCTTCTTACTTTCTTCTTATTCTTCTTTTTTTCTTCTTCATCTTTTCTTCTTTTTTGTCTCCTCTTTCCTTTATTCTTTTCTTCTTTTTCTTCTTATTTGTTCTCCTTCTTCATCTTCTTTTTTCTTATCTTCTTCGTCTTCCTTTCTTCTTCTTCTTCTTCTTCTTCTTCTTCTTCTTCTTCTTCTTCTTCTTCTTCTTCTTCTTCTTCTTCTTCTTCTTCTTCTTCTTCTTCTTCTTCTTCTTCCTTTCTTCTTCTTCCTCGTCTTCTTCTTCTTTCTTTCTTCTTCTTCCTTTCTTATTCTTCCACGTTTATTCTTCTTCTTCTACTTTATTATATTTTTCTTCATCTTCTTCGTCATTTTCCCTTCTGCTGCGTTGTCTTTGTCATCTACATCTTCTTCTTGTCTTTTTTATAATATTTTGCGATTGTTATCAATAAATAAGTGGCAGATAAACCCATTCTGTTTTGTTTTGCATTTTGTACCATTTATTATTCAATGAAGAAGAAAATCCCATATTTAAGAACTAGTTATTCGACAACAAGTGATCACGTTGGTTCAAAAATGAGTTTAAAAAAAGTTATTTAAAATGCCATTAATAAAAACAAATTGATGGAATCCACTTTTCAAAATTAACTGAAACCATTATTATGCAATGCTATGTATATACGAGCGTCCGATGGGCAAAGTGGTTAGAGCTCATGCCTCTTGCTGCAAGTTACCGGGTTTCTGGTTCGTCACCTGACAGTGTCAAGCTGCAGTCAACCCAGCTGTAAATTGGTTTCTGAGTATCTTCGTGGGTTAAGGAAGGCAAAGGCAGCAAAGAAGGGAACTGGTTACCCACCTCACAAACCTGTACTTAGTATAATGAAATATTTAATACATCACTTCCTTATGGTAGTACCTTCTATTACCGCTACTATACCAATGTATATATTATCATCTTTATCATCACCACTAGTGTAAGAGCCAGTCATAAGACGGGAATTAAATTCAAAAGCACCAATACCTAACGACAATTTTACTTATTCAAAAGTATTTTTTAAAAACCACTGTGCGTCACCACAGTACACGAACTACGTAGCAGCAGCGAGGATCCCAATGTGTGTATACGGGATCATACATTCTATAAATAATTTTGTGCACACCGTCATTTGTGCATTCTTCTTTGGTAAGTGTTACTATTTTCGGTTGAGTACGTAAATAAGGGAAACAATACAATTAATGTCTAACTTTCGACCAAAGTTGCATCCCTTAGCGTTACGCACTGACACAAACAGCTGGGATTTTATATCATCATCATCATAACCACTTTCCTTTTCGCTCCTTACGGATCATGGAGCCACCACTGCAGCTAGTCTTCTTGCTGGAAGCCTGCACCAATTTATTCACATGCTTTTGCAGCATTAGTTTCTGTTACAGTGTGTTTTAAATGATGAAGTTTCCAGCTTCATTCACAAACTCATATTAGTCACCTTGTACGGACTAATAAAAGTATGATATTAATTGTCTGTCTATGTATATATATATATATATATTCTTCTTCTTCTTCCTCGTTCGCCTTCAGACTTCCACATTTATGACTCTAATAAAGGCAGCAGTCAACTCAAGGTTCCCGACATCTCCAAACAGTTTTTCGTTGACAGAAGTAGGTTGTTGCCATATGCTACCCCGTTCATTACTGTAGGTTGGGCAGTACTGCAGCAGGTGTTCGACTGTCATCGGGCTGGTACCGCAGGTGCAGAGATCTGTTGCACCAATTTTGTATTTGTGGTACAGATGGTATCTCAATCTGTTGTGCCCAGTGCGCAGTCGAAAAATGATGACCTGTTCTTTTCTGGATAGTTGATGATATGCGTCATTTTTCAAATGTCCCGGGTGCTCTCTTTCCCATTTGGACTTGAATGTAGCCTTTATAGTGGTCTTTGCCGTTGCGTAAGTTGTCTCTATATCATTTTGCTGTAAGGCACCTCCTTCTTTAGCAAGTCTATCTGCCTCTTCATTTCCTGGTATGTTGCAATGGGCTGGTATCCACTGGATAGTGCACTTCTTGAAGCATTCGGCCAGTCTTTCAAGGGAGATTATCAGATCTTTCAATCCTTTAGTTTGGTGGCTCTTCAGCGCTGATATTATTGAGAGGGCATCTGAAAAGATTACTATCTGTTTTTCTGCCTGTGCTTTGCATTCAATAAGAATTTCAGCTGCCTGTTTCAGGGCTTCTGCTTCAGCACAGAAGTTGTTGCAGTATTTTCCAGTGGCAATTGCCATATATATATATATATATATATATATATACGGAAGTCAGTCATAAACAGTTAATAAACAAGCAGGAAAAGCACAGAAATGTAGTTTTATTGAAGGCTACTAAAATTCCCATGTACGGTACAGTAAAAAGAGTATTGAGGATGTCTTGAAAGAGGCCAATTTGCAAAGGAAACGTATTTCTCACGTTAGAAGAAATAAATACAGTTTTTTGAAGGCATGTTATGAGAAGAAGGAAGCTGGAGTATATCGTGGCAACAGGAAAGATTGAAAAAATCAGAGAGAGAGGACGACAGAAAGAGAGAAGATACTTGGCAGTGTGACGTCATGAACAGAAGTCAACAACAGAATTGATCAATAGTACTGAAGACAAGAAGTTGTGAAGAGCCATGATCGCCTTCGCCACCAGGCATAGTATTTGAAGAAGAAGGTAAAGAAGAAGAATTACATATATGGTTTTTTGTTTGGTGTCAGATTGTTCCCCTTGACACGAGAGACCAAATTACATCCCTTACACCGTCTTTCTTACAAATAAATCAATAAAAGGAAACAACAGAAAAGAAACCAAATCCTTATTTTTATATATAAGGTGACTGGTACTTTTACACTGTTATGTTATTTTTTAACATTCACTTTCGTGCAGAAATGCCATCCAATTATATAGTGTAAATATCTTAGTTCTTAATGCCTTACTTGATTTCTCACTAGTACGTTAGACGGAGCACTCATATCATCTTCCATCAGGATGAAATCCCATGAGAAATTATCCCTCTCGTCTGCGTTACAGTGGTTTTCTTTGCCAAAGTTCGGATTAATTAACTACAGATTAGAAATTACTGCGCTATGAAGACTGTATTAAATTAATACCTTCGAACGGTGTTCCGACCTAAGGGTCTTTTGTGTTTGGATATGCGCGCTAATATAACCGACTAGGTTGAACGGGACGCGCCTCGCCAAAACGAGGCAAAATTTTATATATATATATATATATATATATATATATATATATATATATATATATATATATATATATATATATATATATATATATATATATATATATATATATATATATATATATATATATATATATATATATATATAAAGATGTAAGATTTTACGTCTGTTATTGCGTTGTTATTTCCCAGTTTCAGGTTTCCATATTCGTGTCATCCTTTTGAATAGTTTTGCAGTAATGCGTTCTTTTCAGTTATGTTTTTAATCACTTTCACATGATGTTTATTTATTTGTTCCATAATCCTCGCTTGAAGAAAAATATGCGTCCCTTGGTGGCCTCAGTCCTCTAACCTGTAACTCTTTCTACGTCACAAGCCGCAAGGTGAACCATGATATGGGACATAATCAGTGGCCGTTTTATATCGTGCGCGGCCCTAGGCGGTGAATTTACAAGGCTCTTTTTAAATGAATCCTAATTTTATAGACAAGCATATATTTGTGCATGAGGCCTCTAAAAGAGCGAAGCCCTAGACATTCGTGAACTTAACGAGGCCCCTCGTAATTAAATTTTTTATTTAATATTTGTTTGTTTTTTGTCTTTTTTTAATATCACTTTTCCCTCATTCTGTTTTCCAGTCCTTGTTTTCATTATTTTTTATTTTTTTGCTTTTAATGTACTATTCTCTTTTGCTTTCCGGTTCAGTGACAGCCATCTTTGCTCCAACATGTGACAACACATGAGGGAGTATTTTTCTCTTGTGTCTATAGTTTCATGTTCTCCACTTAATTCTCACTTTCTTTCCCTCCTGTCTCTTGTTTGTCTGTCCCTGACGAAGGCTTTGTAGCCGCAACGTAGATTTTTCTTGTCCTTTCTCTTTGTAAGACGTATTATTATATGGGTGTTTTTGTAAATTTTTTTTCATTCTACCGTAAATAAATTCATGTTATGTACACAAGTGAGCAAGTGAATGTTTGATGCAGACTTCTTACAAGGGGACCTGCTGCAGTTGTGGCTCAATGCTCCATCTCACAACACGGGTAAAACACTCTAGAATTGCCACGTAAACTAGTGTCTTGATGATAAATTGTGAATTGCGCAACAGAAGTTCTGCTATACAGGAAATCCTTATCTTTGGTATTTGGCTAGGAAATTGTGATTGTATTGGTAAATTCGTACAACAGCATTGAAATCCCACAAAAGTTTACAAGGAGAAAAGTGAACTCAGGCGCGGACGTCCGAGAAAGAAAGGGTTAGATCTAGATTGGGTATATAAGCATGTTTCAGATAACTAGCTCAGTACTTTCCGAAATCACTTCAAGATCTGACAAAGCTGAGAAGATATCCAGAGAGCTGACTGTTATATATTAGAAGCCTTAACTCATAACACAACAAGATAACTGAGAAGAAGCCACAACTGACTGCTAATGTGAGCGATTTGTACATTGAAGCTTCTAACAGCCGCAGACTTTGAGGTATCACTGTTCTGAGGGTATGTCTGTATAACATGTTAAGCTTATCAAATATTTTAGTGAATTAATGTACATTTAAAATTGATGAATATTTAAAATGAATGTTATACTTAACATAAATCTTCATGACTATATCGTGCCTTGTGCCCGAAGGAAGATGGCTTCCACCTCTATTTAACCTCAATACTGGACCGCATTGGCTCAGCTAGAGTCCTTGTTGAGACTGACCAACGCTAGCAATAACAGCTTACCAGTGGCGTATCCTGGTAATGCGAGCTAGGCGTGCTGCTACTTAAAATGAATATGTACGCCTACTTTTAACTTCTTCCCCTCTTAATTTAAAAACCAACTATATTCAATTACGCAACGATAGTTATTAGGGAAATACTAATTAACTTACAACTTGAAACTCACTGTCACTGTAATAATCTGTATTCCCGGCAACTAACAAAAATTAATCACAAAAAACACTGGACGGACACAGCCGATTTTTACAACTCGAGAGCTGCAAGACCACCGCACGCATGTTCGTATTGTATTGACGTATCTGGCCATGACCCCGATCCACACAAACCAGTCTTCAAACGTAAATCCGAAAGGTGCAGCACGCATAGTGACGGAATTACCCGAGAAACTTCGGGCGATTGCTACCAACCAAAAAAAAACTGCACTATAAAACGCGTCTCCACAACGGGCTGATCACCCGTTTGCCAGTCACTTCGATTACGGAAACAACAGCAAATGGGTTGATTTGCCGTTGCCCTAAAGACGTCAGTAGGCGTGATGGGAAACAATGGCAAAGAAAACCTATCTGCTGTTGCCCTAAGACGCCACTAGGCGTAATGGCCACTGACTGTTTTGACGGTCGGTGGCTAAGGACGGAAGAAGAAGAAGAAGATAAAACGCGTCTGGGAAACTGAAACTAGATATACTTGTAGATTCTATGCGGGAAAATCCGTTATCCTGATGCGTGCGGTCCGAAAGCAGAACATTATAAGAGAAATATTTTATAGAATAATACATTAAATTTTTATTTTCCTTCGGGCATAGGTGTGCGCAGCACGCACAGCACACATAGAGAATACGCCACTGCAGCTTACAGTCCTTTTTTAGAGCTTTTCTTTTGGGGGCTGTGCTTAAAGAGTTCATCTTCTCTTTTTCTATCTTATCTTTTATTTCGGCCCATTGGGCTGTCGATGTATTGTAAGGAAAATAATTTTGATAACTTTGGTATAATGCTAAGCCAAAAAGGAACAATCACGACTGGGTTTGGAAAAAGTATTTAATTGATGTTAAAATTTTAAAATGTATTGTATTGTTGTACGAAGTACCCACTATTAATTGACGTAACCACAGCCTCAAAGACAGTGATGTCGAAATGAGAAGTCGGATCAACAGTGACCAGTCGGCATCAGAGGGGCGTCATGGTTATAAACCACAGATAACATAATCGGGTCATATTTCGCAGGATCAACTAGTGGTGAAAAACGTGACACAGTTTTGGAAATTGTGAAACTGTTTAACAGTTGACCAACACTGATCTTGGCATAAGAATAGTGTCTTCAATGTCCAGGTGTTTTAACGACCGAGTGAAGTCAGCTAATACAACGTGTCAAGCAAGTTAAATAAGACATTACGTGAAAACAAAAACCAAGACACCGAAGCCAATAACATGATGAACACGACCTAACAGTGAGTATATACTTCTTTATTGTGTGAAATTTTTTAAGACATTGATATACTAAGAAGCTAAATTTTATTATACATCATTAATCAATAAAATGTATTGATTTGTTTATAACTGCAGCTATTGAATTATTTCAATTTCCACATGTAATTGTGTTGTGTGGTGAAAGAAATATTAATAATTTAAATTTAGAGCGAATAAATACGAGCTGCACTAACATCTTTATTAAACATCCCTTGGAGCATCAGATAGGTGCTCACAGCATGCATCTACAGCTACTTTCTAGTTACCAATCAGATTTGTCTTGAGCCCTTCTTACCTCTGGTTCACCAGCTGTCTTTTCCATTTGTGTGAACTACTTTCTAATTATCTATCCAACATCCATCTCGCCACACTCCCTAAGGAGTGGGAAGGAAAATGACAACGACGATGATTAATTTTAGTCTTTTTGGACAAGACAACAACGTTTAGACTTTCTTTACGGCGCAGTCAACAACGTTTAGACTTTCTTTACGGCGCAGTCAACAACGTTTAGACTTTCTTTACGGCGCAGTCAACAACAATAAAATAGTTTTCTTAATACATTCATGATAATTCTGAGTGATTAGAAAATAATCTTTGGTTTGATTTGATTTTAAGGACCATTTTCATTGCACACGGACATATCCATCCGTGCTCCGATCTCCTCGCTTATGCAACACAAGAGGGATCTCAGAGCAGTTCCCGAACTCCGTAACACCTGCGAGGGTCCCAATGTATGTTTACAGGAATCACACATTCTATAAATATTTTTGTAGTGGGTAGGTTTTCCTAATTTTAAAATTTTATCATATGGCCTATTCTTTGTGATTTCCAACTGCCGAAGGAGTTTTAACGGGCCACAACTTGCACACGGGACCTCCTATTTGTTGGCCCTTATGCGAAAAAGCTAGGCATCCGATCTCACTACCGAGGAGATCAGGGGGGAGTACCACATCATTAGGAACCAAGTTCTGAAAAAATGTCCATCAATTATGTTCTCTGTGCTGGGAGCGAACACAATACCCTTAGAATTAGGGTCAGACGACCTCCCTATTAACCACTCAGACCAAACCCCACACCCTCCCCAAATAATTTTTATGTTAAAGTACGTTTCAACAGACAGACATTTAAAAAAAAAAAATCTTTTCAGTACTGTCTTCTCGAAAGTGACAGCGTGGTCTTTAATGCTCTACATAACACATTATATCCTGATACAACTGTCACATCTTACACACGATGCGTGAAATTACTGGACAGATTTGCGTTTCAGAATTTGTACTTTACTGTAAAGATCATTTCTGATTTATTTGTGTCTTTTATTTAACATTTTAAAATAGTGTTTAGTACATGCGAACGCACATGAGAAAATTATTTTTTTAAAACTGACGTTTATTATTGAGACTTTCCGTTTCCGTACCCTAGTCTTACGTAAGCTTTAGTGTCTTGTGAATCGACTTTTATAACAACTAAAGTTTATTCAGTTTGGAATTTGTGTACGGATTGTTGTCAGATGAATCAAGAATGTTATTTATACTCGTAAATTATTTTTGTTGGCAAAATCAAGTTTCTTTAAAGTCTTGACGCAGAATAGATGATTCCATATATCCAGCAATGACGAATGTCGGCCTGCCTGAACTGTTTTCAGGAGAATAAAACCGGGTAATTAAGCATTGCTGCTGTTGATACAACCCTGTGTTTACAGTCCCGTCGAGGGGAGGACTGACTGTCGTACGGAAGGTTAATTGTTTTATTTGGTCCGTCTGAGTATATAGAGTTGATGTAGACAGATACGCGAGAAGGTATATAAATAGATTTTTCACAGGTGATAGACTTGAGGAAAAAAGATCTTTCCGTGGAGTGAAAAGGTAATCTCTTGCAACCTATCCGTACGACTGTACTTTATTGCAAGACAGCTTTTATCTCCCTATCAAGAATAGATAAGTCTCTCTCTACACACACACAGCTATGTGACAACAAGACACACAAATGTGAAAGAAAACTACGGATAAATGGGTATGGGTCTGACCAACACACGGGGTAAGTTTTTTTGTAGTTTATTATCATTAAAACTCGACAACATCATAATATCTAAAGGAAAAGATCAAAGAGTCATTTACATGCATATGAAATAAAGTAGAAAAACGTGCACCCTCCCCAAATGGAGAAAAGAACCATAAACTTATTAACCCAAAAGTTGAAGGTCATCACTCTGTTACAGAATGAACAGTATTGGTACTGTATGAGACCCAGTGAAATAAACAAACTTTTAGACAAATCAGATATATGGATAGTTTTTCACTCAAACAAGAAATACTCGCACACTCTTACAAACAGTGGCCACTCTTACCTAATTGCCCGGTATGGTAGGTCTGTAATATCCCTTGGTAATACAATTACTCCTTGAATATATTATCTATTTTCATTTTTATATTCTATCACTCCAGTTGTCGCAGATCCAAATTGGCCCCAGTCCATCACCAGATAGTTAAATGAGGTGAACGCCTAATATGGTGCTTCTCCTAGAAGTGTTATTACCAACAGTTAAAACTGTGAGAGTTCTTGAGGTTCACTCTTTAACGGAAAAATACTTCAAGTATTGGGAAACATCTGGTTGCTAAAAATTAATGTTTATATGATGATGATGGTTCTTCTATCGGCCAAGTTGTGGCTGGTAAAAAAGATATATATTATATATCTCTGGGTTTTGTAAGTCCAGTTATTGAAAAAACCAAATTTATTGTTCTCCAATACTCTCTGGCGTGTGCCCGTTCACAAATGAATATGGTGACGCACAGCCAAGAAAAGGAGAAAATAACAAATCCAAAAAAGGAACAAGAAACAAAAGAAAAAGACCGCTGGCCGCTCTTGTGATCAGGTCTGCGAAGAATACAAGAAACATTTATATAAAAATTATGCTAATCCTATATTGTGACAGAGTATGTAAATATATTTACATGTATCAACACGTTTTTGCTTCCACCTGTTTCCCACCTCTCTTGGCTTTTTTTTAAAATCCACGTTTCTTTAACGCAGAAGGCATTCGCTTCGATATCTGTCGAACTCAAATTGTAGCCACGCCTATTTTCTTGTTCTCTGTCTTACAGGCACTAGTAATGTTTACCAACAGACCTATTAGTTAGTCCTGAGCCGTTAACTGTATTTATCACGCGAACGATTGGGCAATCGCTGAAATATTGACAGATTAGAGAATGAGTCGTCTAATGAAGAAAATCAAGGGCGATAGGTTAAGACGTACTTTTTCGGTAATTACTTTGGTCAGGAGGAATTAATCTGAGGAAAGGGGAGATAATCAACAGTTCCCCCCCCCCCCCCCCCCACATCCGTTTGTTCCGAACGTAATCAGCTACAACGAGAGATGCCAGATCAAAGTACGTCCGTTCTCTAGTGGCGATTCTACTGTCGGCATAAGTGTAAAAATAAGCTTTGATTCAGCGTTCGACGTAAGAATTTCCCAAAATCTAAGCGAAGGCGTGAAATCTAGCAAGTGATAGCGATTGTCTGACCATTTAATATGTATACTCCAGCTTTTCAACTCAGTTTATCTAGTATCCACAGAAATTTCAGACGTCTAGCTTCGAATTCTAGATCCATTATACCAGTGGAATTTCTTAGTTTTCTTATTAGAGATAGTCATATTTCTGTATTATGGTAAATATTATACTAGTATTTTTGAGTGATTTAATTGTTAAATTCGTCATTATATTTCACTAGGATTTACTGTGTTAAATGGCTAGCAGATTATATATATATCATATATATTATATACTATTTATATCTTTTAAATATTTATATATATATATACCTACCACTAACTAATATATCTTTCTTTAATATATAAATATATAGCTATAATATTTCTTCCCAGCTGCTAACAATTAAATTTAATTAATTGATCTAGTAACCAGCAAGAGGATTATTTTAATTGACTAGTAAATGCCACTAGTCAAGGTAATCATCAAATCATGTGACTGTATTTCTTTCCATAACGTTTGTCTTCCATTACAGCTGCTCTGAACGCATCACGATTTGGGCAAGTCGACCTGCATCAGCAAAACAGATTCAGACTCTCTGTGATTGTCCTGGGTCCACCGTCGTCTAAAGTCGACCCTTCCCCTTTTTCCCAGGGACCATTCCTCCTTCCATTCAAAAATCTAATTTTTCCAAGACCTACATTTATGTCAATTTTTTTATGACCGAAAAATTTCTTAGGAGCCAAAGTTATCCTGTACGATTATTGATGCAGGTAAACCGAACGATATATAACCTATATATATTCTCTCTTCTATCCAACAAGTAATCAATTTTGTAAATGGACTATAAATTTTATTTCACGGTATTAATAAGACCGATTTATAATCTTCTCAGTGTGTGTTTCTAATCAAAATCTTATTCCTAAATGTAATATCGGATATCTAAATCTATAAACAAACGTGGGCTCGGGTTAGGATAGATAACGGAATTGTGATTATTTTATGTTTGTATATTTTTCCTTCCAAAACAAATATCGTTACGGGGTCCACAATACCTAAAAAACTACCAGCGGTCTAAGTCCCTATTCAGCCTAAACCTGAAATCTGAGAATAACCGATCCTAATATCCATCAGTTCACAAAAAGAACATTTCCTATTATAAATATCGGGGGTCTTCAAGGTTGACCGTTTTTGGGTCCCTCTTTTATACACCAGAAGATTAGACAGCGTACCAACAAAATGTTAATTAAGAAATTTTAAATTGTAACTGGCCCTTTAGCTTTAAAATCCATATTTCTTTTTTCCCATTTCAATATACATTCATCCCGTAATTTTTATGGGCAAAATAATCAAACATTAAACATTTCCCGTAACTATCGACCATTTGTGATTGAATTTAATGAATTAATTATACTGGAGAGATCTAACATACCTGACATTCCCTTAGTATTATATGGATATCCAAAGCTACTGACACCTGTGTGCACTGTTTATAATATTTTTCTTAACCTGGACTAATCCTAATGTGACATAAACAATCCTAGAATCCTAATAAACATCTATCATGAAACCTATAACGTTCCCATCAAATAAGAGGACCTTAATCATCTTTGAGGAGCTGGGGTTCTTACTTCGCCAAAAATAACACTGGATTTGCTAGTGTGTGATCCTAAATCTATTGTTCCCGACGTTGCTAATTGTATCTAACATTAGGTAAGAACACATTAACGATTGCCACGGTTTTGTCTGGAAAAGAAATCTAGCGAAAGAATGAATCTAGTCTAATTCATTTTTAAACGTATTAATTTTGTACTCCCACTTTTTTTTTGCTTTTCTTTCAGTTTGCTAGTACTGTTTAATATATTTTCAGAATAGATTCATTAGAAACTTTGTTCTTAATACGCTAGTATAAATTAACATTCTATACCATAGTGCAAATTAAATTTATACGAAGTTTGGGGGTTAATACCTATTCTTCTAATCGGTATGGTGTCTCAATACAGAGGGAAATTGCTACTTACGGGTCTATTTCTTTTATTATTTTCTGTACGCATATTATTTTGGTACTTTTTCTATATTGAATTAAATGTTGTTACTATTCTTTATGATAAATGTAAACTGTACATAAAAAACTTATCGTACCTTTGTGTGTAGGACAGATCGGTCCAATATCCCTACTCCATTAATATAGTTTCAACTTTTGTGCTTATTCTAATTGGTCGTCACTAATCTGCTTTGTGTGCTTGTGTGTATGATGAGTGTTCCTATTGAGTAATATATATATATCCTATATAATATATATAAATCTATATAAAATGTATATTATATATAATATATATATAGATAAATCTATATCTAATATTATATAAATATTAACCTATCCCAGAAAGTGAAACTGTCTTATAAACAAATTTCAGTTTAGTTACGATAGGCTGGACTATAGTATCTTCTAAATCCCATGGACAACTAGACGCTACCTTTCCCCCTGTTATCCATGTGTTCTGCGGAAAAATACAAGAAAACATTTATATAAAAATTAATGCTTAATCCTATAAACTATATTACCAACAGACGCGCAGGACAGACGGTCCCTCTTCTCTACTACATCATCACTGATTAAATTAAATGGCACACGGTGTTTCCTTACTCCCAGTCAGTTTTGCAAATACCGCCTGGCTGCTGAGTTCGCTAAGACGTGTCAGAGTATATGTTAGCTCGCCCGCCCGCCCTGCTCGCCGGCGTCAGCGTACAAATGAAATTATTATTTAATCTCACCAATAACGCGCAACCTAAACAATGAATCGCTGTCATTAAATAGTTTATTAAATGGTCCGCGACTGTTGGCTTTGCCGTAAATGATTAAAATAAAAGACACTATAACAAAATATCCACAAATGAAATATAACGTATAATTCTATCCTACACTATCAGTTAACTGTCTATAACGGGTGGCGAGAATTAAACATAATGAATAGAATATCTGGTAGGAATATCGCTACGCGTAACTTTAATTCACACGATTTAACTAGCTAGAAAATATAAGTGAAGATTAGTATTTTAAAAAGCTATCCACTCATAACACTTCTTAAAAATATTTGCCTATTATCCTTTACACAGAAAATACAGAAATGAAAAATCCTCCACGAAAAAACAAGAAACAAAACCACACAAGGAAAAAGTTTAAGTCAGCATGTCTATATACTTCCGAATTCTGAACAGACACTGACAATGGGGTTAAGAAAAAACCGTATATATATCATAAGTAATCTCTGATCTCTGAATGCCTTAATTTTCGGCGTTCCGGTTGTTACCCAGCATTTCAGAAGCTAAGCTTATCAAGATAAAGGCTATAATGTCGAACATCGTTCGAGGTGTTACGACCACAACAAATGAATACTCTGTTCCCTAACGGTTTTCTCTGTCAGAAATTGCCCGCTTCTGAAGATCACAGGGCCCAGGGTGAATTACTAACTGCCCCAAGTACTAAACTTCAAAGGGATCCCTGTGGTTTTTTGTCTCTCTCAAGCTGCTTGCTTGTCTTAGAATATTGTTAAAATTGACAATTAGCTTTCGCATGAAGTTGATCGAGGTAAACACAGCCTGAATTGCTCCCTGTTATGACTTACAGGTCACGCCTTTGTAAACATTGCGTTAGCTTGTGTTAAAACAAAGACGCCGTTAAGAAGTTAAGGCTCCAGATATAGACCGTCCGGTAAAAATACAAGTGTTTCTATCTTAGCAAATCAGAAGGGGCAGCTATTAGGTGGCAATAGCTGTCAGATTACTGTAGAACGTCTTTTTCCATAACACCTACACAGAGACATTGATTAATTTCCCTGGGTAAAAGGGTCATAAATCCCAAGGCAAGTACACATCATAGGCCTCTAGCTACCCATCCAGTTGATTAAGCTAATTGAACTAGGGGATAGTTGAGCGCCCCTAATTGCGGTTGGCGTCACCGGGCGCTTTGGCCCGAATTTCCCGACCGTATGTCCGCCCGCTCTTAGGCGGAAAAAATTTTCCTTAGAACCAGCAATAACGCAATGTTCCAACTGTTTCCAGCTAATGAACAATGTTAATTAAAACACTACTGGTATTAGAAAGACAAATTACACCTTTTACAGACTTGACCAGGCGCGGATAATAATGATCTAGCTCCCGAGCAATAACAGTAATTGAGCCGGGCAATAAAGGTCATAGTGCCTCAAACCATCCATCCAATAGATTAAGCCTTTGATGGACGCTATTGAAGTTTTTGTGACCTTACTACAGTGGCCCTTGGGTACTGCCCGCCCCATGGTCCTACATCAACCGCTCCAGGTCTTGACTCAAAATAAATTGAATCCCATAGATCCAAAATGACAATAACATCATGCCCAGAATGTTTTCCAGTTAATTAGAATAGTTAATTAAACAAATTAGGTAAACTTTTATTTTTGTAGGTCAAACAAAGCTCTTGATGTTCCGAAACAGAATAATTGATTAGTTTATATCAGCAATGACGAATGTTACAATGTTTTTTAAGGTCCCATACGATAACCGGCCAGATATTTTCAACTAGACTGCCTAAAAAATTAGATTGTTTGGCCAGAAAAAGTATAATATCTAAAATTGGAACTCGGATAACTGACCTAACAGCGAAATTATAGATACAAAAGGTACTGAGAAAAAAAAAAAAAGAACACAAATCAACGTCAACGCAGCCAATACCTCCTCCGTGTTTCAGCGAACACCGTCTTATAAGAAAGATACAATGCCATATCAAACATTATAAATATATAAAAATCGCAATTTGTGCTCTAAAATAAACCAGTGACGACTTTAATCTAGTTTAATAAGGACGATCCTCGGCTACAAGAAGGCAAAACCTGCTAGAAAGAATATAACACCGATCAACCAGATGATGGAAAAGAACACGACAAATATCCTAGTTTAAGCAAGAGATGATGACTAGAGTTTGAACGTTGGATTAAATTTCATAAATAGATAAAGTCATCTGATAACATCAGTGTCCAAGAGAAAGGTAAGGAGTGGTCGAAAAACACACGTAGAATGGAAATGGAAGACCATTTTATGATTCATAGAACATTAAATATGCAAAATTTTAAATTGAATCACCGATGATTATGCAATGTCCCAATGGAGTACCAAACAAGGATGGGGCTGTAAGGGTCTGTGGCCAGAAAAGAAAGATGGAGCATTTAACATACAGTGTTTTGTTCCAACATTCATCGGAACAGTGAGAATTAAAATCAGCCCAATCACTAATAGTGCCGAGGGCAAGTACGAATAAGAGAACTGGAGGCATGCGTGAAAGGGATGAATAAATGACACGAAAAGCTGATGCAACGCAGAAAGACGGAAAAAGTTTTGAAGGATAATGCCACTTGGGAGAGCATATTATGGGGATGAATAGTCCTTGGGGAGGATGATGATTTAACAAGTGTAGCCAGACTTTTTCCATACATTAAAAAAAAATTTTTTAAAAGTTTTGTTCTCAGTTTGGTAAGTACCGCAGCTCTTTTCAACCTAGTTATAGAGGGCAATGTCAAATAAAAAGACCTTTGCGGTCGAATTTTTGTGATATTGTAATACTACTTTCAATACATGGATCTGTCAGAGAATAAATAGGTAGAATAATACAGTTTGACAAGGTCCACTAGTGTGAACTTTAAAAGAAGTAGAAAAAATCCCAGTAAACCAACAACACCAAAAAGATTTGAAGAAAACAGCCCTTGCGCGGAGGAAGAATTCAGCGATAGTAATTAACAAGGCAGTTGTGTTTTTCTGATTCCACAGGGCACCAGAAAGAGAGAAATACCCCCCCCCCCCCCCAAAAAAAAAAAAAAAATGCATGGCGAAGAGAACGCATACGAACAAAATGAGAGTTGAGAGAATGGACATTATCTGCAACGATAGCCAGACAAGATGTTTTGGCTAGAAAAGATAAGCTCTATATTAGTTTATTTGCTTTCATAGTGATTCAGAAGGATAAGATTTGCGTATAACTGCCTACCATAGGTATCAGCGAAGATAGGACCCTACAGTGAGAAGATGGACCAAGTTGAATGTCAACTAGCTTAAGTTGCTCAAAAATGTAGAATCTGTTGAATTAAATTACATATCCTATTTTAAACAAACAGTAACATGTCTGTCCGTCCCTCCCTCCCGCTCGTTCACCCGACCGTCCACCAATTAAGGTTCATAATAATATAGAGCAAAAAAATCATTACTCCTATGATTTCATACAACTTCCTTAACATTACGAAAGTTATTGGAATGAAAAAAGAACTAAAACAAAAAAACAATACGGAACAACAAAAGAGAAGGTGGACACTTGGAGTAATGGCCAAAATATATATATACAAAACAAGATTTCCCCCCGGCTTCTTCAATAATTCACTTCTATACATTTTGGATTCCGTAGCGATAACCAGAAATAGTAACAAATAAACTGATAAACATTACAAATACCGTGCGTGCTTGCCATTATCCTGGAAGACCCGCCCCAAAAAAAAAAAAAAAAAAACTTTATCACCAGAAATAGACACACTGACCAGGAGATGACAAAATGAATAAAATAAAAGCTGAATAACTCTACAAAAAAAACAAAATGTTCTGTACCTAACTGTATGATATAAAAACCACACTCAAAAAAAATATAGCTGAGCACTTCGATTATTTAAAAACATACCGAGAAGAATAGTAATTACCAAGTACAGTCAGCATTTATTAATCCATGTAAGTGTTCCTATACCCTAAATTAAAATGAAATATCTAGTAACCGTGATTAACTGCTTCACAAAAACAAACCTTAGATATGGTGTCAGTCCTAGTGAAAAGTAAAGTGTTATAAATCAAGCTATACTAGAGAAACAGACAAACTAAGAGAACATCAGCTTTTACTTTCTCAAAAAAATTGTGTTCGAATACACTTAACGAAAGCAATGTCAAAGTTTAACGAAATGGATTAAAGCCATACAGTGCTGATCTACATATATTGACAAGAACATATGTGATAAGAAATACAGAAATGAAAGATTTCATATAAAAATAACAGAGCAAATTTGAAAGATGAGACCATTGTCTCCTAGATTGCGAACGGAGGTTATACTTCCTCACCCACTTCGGACGTCTTAATTTGCCTATGGCCTCGACCTACCCTAACTACCGCAAGGGTATACGTGAACAATAACGATTCACATAACCACCACGATACAGACCCCATAAAGAGATAGCTACTGAACGTAAATAAAATGACTGAGTCCAGCTTCTAAAATTTACAGAGTTAAATTTACAAACCACCTATAAAACAAAACTTAAATACAAATGACAAATACATATAAAGTGCAGTGTAAAGCACTCCAGAAACAAACAATACCCGGAAAAAATGACAAAATATGTATCATACAAAACCCACACCCTTCACCCACAGACCAAAAGATTCACCTGTATGTAGAAAGAAAGGTAGAGAATTAAAAGACAAAAACCACACATGCACTTGTTGGGTGTCTCAGAGTCGAGCCACCCTCAAACTAGCTATGCTAAACCTAATGTTACCATGCTAAGTACACAGACCACTGTAACCACCACGAGTTTACAACAACAATCACTGTCCATACATCGTTTCCTACCACGCCTTTTCCTCGATTCTCTTCACAGCTACCCACACCTCAACCTTCAACAGCTGTTCCTCGTTATGATCAACACAAACAAAGTCTCAGTTCCTGGTTCTTTCTCCCTGGTCTACTACCTG
This sequence comes from Oreohelix idahoensis, assembly GCA_024509875.1. Classification (NCBI taxonomy): domain Eukaryota; kingdom Metazoa; phylum Mollusca; class Gastropoda; order Stylommatophora; family Oreohelicidae; genus Oreohelix; species Oreohelix idahoensis. The sequence goes on along the minus strand of JAMPIV010011352.1, from coordinate 10,956 downwards.
TAGACTACACTCATCAGCAGACCCTGCTTTTAACAACTGTAGAGAGTAATTTTTATACTACCCTTTTTCTCTCCACACATACAGGAATAGAATGACTCGGTTTAGAACGCGGTATTTCATGGCAATGTTTTAGCTGTTATTTTGCAGTCTACCACCTTGTTATTTTACCTGCCCGCTCACCTACTCGAGATCATGCCATACGGCGATATTATGGCCGGAACTAATCGAAATAAAATTTACAACCACGCTTGCATTGCCGAATTGGCTGGTGAAAGAAGATTAGCATCAGAGCTCCGAATTTTTCCCCAAAATCCTTTCAACAGGGAGAATTTTCTTCCCTTCCTTGGTAAAACTTATTTTCTTTCGCTCCGTCCGTCACCCGGCAATTAACGCACGACTTTGCGTGTTCTTCGAAATGCCACACACTTTGCCGTTGGGAGAAATTTTGTGGTATCAAAAATTCTGCACATCCCCTCAAAAGCCGGTACCCTTCTGTTTAGAACAAAAAAACCAAAACAACAGCAAAACACACAGTACTAAAATATTTTCAAATAACATAATAAACTCCCTATCACTTCAACACGTAACAACCCATCTCTTCACTCTCCCCGATCAAAATAAAACAATGGCTGACCCAAGTCTTCCGTTTTGCATGACTGGTTACAATCACAACAGTCTTTTTTCACAACTGAGACCGTAACTGTCCTAAAATACATTGCCCACTTCCGCTGACACTGAATGCAGCAAATGTTTATCCACAATAAAATAGCCCTCCTCTATGAATCAATTCCCCTTTCATAAAATAAATCACTTTCAAAAATTGTAATACAAAAAAATATTCACTTAAAAATCCATCACCCGTCTACAGACAACAATGCACAATCGAAACGGATAACCCCTGTTAATGCTAGCCTATACATACTGCTTTTAAAAGTTATAACATAAACCCCAGGTTTATTCAAATTGAAAAACCCCGTAGTTCCACCACGTGTTTACAATTCTACCACCCCAACGTGCTCCTTCATACATATTCAAGAATGAAAGCACCCACGTGCTTTCTCTCCCCCACACCCTCTGAACATCGTCTCAATAATTATTCCAAACCTCACCCACGTGCTATAAAAAATTACACCTCATTCAATTTCCCGTTACACAGAAAGATTTGTAACTAAATAAAAATCTAGCAGCTATACTTTCTTAATAAAATCACAATTAAACACGACCGCCCAAGCCATTCTGCGCACTTAAAATATACTTCGCAGATGCGGTTTTTCTCTACAGACCTGCTTGCAAAAATACAAAGCACTGCCCGCGCAACTCAACTTTTAAACCCAGCATAAATACCGCTATTCCTCAAATAAGGAATATTATAAACCTCTTACGATCTCCATCTATCACTCAATCAAGTGGATGTCCTCTGGCGTTAAAGAATTAACATTAAACTTTAAACTGCCCAAAGAAACTTAAATTATCGTACCTAGTGTCTATAAAAAATTAAATAAAGTACAACTCAAAATTCCATAGCTTACCAAATCTCAATTTTCCCAACTGAAAGGCAATCGAAAATTTGCTTCTGGCACGCGGCTGGTAATACTTAAAGAGACCTAGATTAAATAACTGCCCTATATTATCATAATAACAAGAACGCTAACCACGTGACGTCAAAAACGCGTCATACGATTTTAAACCCAATGATTTCAAATGCCGTAATATCTCAGCCAATCATAATTTGTAAACAATTCTTGATTGCAAACCGGTACTGTGCTTTATACAAAAAAATGGGGTGCAAAAAAAAACAAACCCCGTATAAAGCTCGCCCACCTACTGCCAATCGAAAGCAAAAATGGGTCCGAAATAAATATATATAATATAATAATATATATATATATATATATATAAATATATATATATATAGATATATATATATAATATAATATATCTATATAAAAAAAAAACCGAAAAATTCGTCCCTATCATTGCATGCCCTCAAATCAATTTTAAAGACTAAACAAGTGCAATAACCTGATCTAGGCTCTATCGTCCTCCTATAGAAAAATACAGCAAACAATACCCTACACCCCAACCCCAACACTAAACACAATAAAGAAGAACCATAAAGCAGATAATAAAACCCACCGTTATATCTCACTCAGTAAAACGTAATAATAAAGGAGAAGAAACAGGAGAAGGATAATCTTAATACCCCCTAAAAAAAAAGAAACATAATTGCAGTGATAAAAAGACATGGGGCCAATGAAAGACAGAATCACAGTCCACTTCACCACACAAAGGCTCGTATAAACATTACAGGTTTACCCCTATGGCGCATATAAAAGAAATATTCCCATGGGAGAGATTTAAGAAAGCACGGTCGTCTAGAGTCCTGCGTGTGGCAAAGGTTCCGAATACGGATCAATGCTCAGGGGACATGAAAGAAGCACTGTCCACGCGGTGTTTTGCGATTTCCCCATCCTGCCCAAGGAAACGTTAGATTTAAAGATAGCAAAAGAAATACAATAAGTTTAACCTCCCTCTGAATTGAAAAGAAGGTACACAGCGGACCCACATGAAAGCATTACGGTCGACACCATGAAAGACATCAAATGATACAAGAGATAAGATCACAATATGGGCTGTCAAGACAATGAAAGACACTGTCCTGAATTCTGGAATGATAACATTAAACTTAATGCAAAAATAGATGAGCTGAGACAAAAATCTAAGATAATAAAGATGAGGTTCCAACGAGTAGAAAATCGACAAGAAATTCTTGATTCCTACTTGTCACAATATACAGGTCTAATTAAATGCACACACTTAATAGGAAGGACCTAGAAATGTTGTGAAGCAAGTAGATATTAAAACTATCAATTACTTTTAGTCTACCAATTTGCTATTCCCAGTATAGGAAGATCTGAAACAATATCGTTGACGCCTAGCCTCGGAGAAGGTCGCCTTGACATAGAAAAAGGATAAATAACAGTGGTTCCCAAACGGTGGTGTCGTGCCACCCTGGTGTGGCACGTAGAGAAGGCAGAATTGACACCGAAAGATCAAAGACAATCAAGTATTAAGAGAGATAATCAAAAAAATAAGTTATGCCAAAAAAGTAAATATGAAGGTCATTTTCCTATTTATTTTCTAACCTGTGATAATGTGGGACATATATGTATATAAATCCATAGAATTATTACAAGAAAGTTTCAGCCTTTTATTCAGTAATATGAATTATCTTTGTATCAGATAGATTACAGTTCTCTGACGACATATAGTAGTGAACCGGATTTTAAAGCTCTGAACAGATATCAAATGAAGAGAAAATAAAAAGAATCTTTTGCGTTGATGAGGGATGAAGTTGTGTATCTCAAATAAGACAATATAAAATGAGATACTCTACAAAAACAAGATTCACACCATTCATATGAATTTGTATAATTTATGTGAATGAATCATGTTTTTTATTTACACCTAGACTTAGCTGTAATTTTTTATTCTTTCGGTGTCTCATGAACATTTTAAAAAATAGTTGTGTATTATTGATATTTTTGTGAAAAGAGCACTGTCAGAAGTTATTTTATGTTATTTAAAGTTAATTCTTTTCAATAACAAAAATCCGGGAGTGACCCAGATAAAATTGTTGGTGAGACACTGGCTTAATATACAGGATGTCTAGCAGTAACGTAAATCCGCATGAACACGTTGTAGTGCAATACCAAAGACTCCTCATACACAAACCAAGTAACTAATTACAAAAGTAAGTAGTAGTATCGAGATAACAAACAATAAAAAACAGTACATGAAAATGTGATCATGTCCACGCAATTCCTCTAGTCCTATACGACAAGCTTGTTTTAATCTGCAACAGAATGCTTGCACGGTATGTGCAATGACTAAGAACAAAGTACACGTTTACTAAAGTTTCTATGCAATAATTGAGAAAATCCACATATATTACTCTCCGACAACTATATGTAACCTTTCCCGCCCAAGTGGGCACGCGCCAAGAAATTTATTGTGTTTTCGCCCTGAACGACAAAAAACACATTTTTATCAAAGCGCAATGGAAAAATAATAATGTAGCAATAATGCCATGTCATGCCGTAACTAGCGATTAATAAGAAAGAATGTGTATGAAGGCCTAGTCTTGACAACCTCGTCATTTTATCAGATTTCAACAGTACACCACAACTAGCCGGGTAATGTAAATGCCTTGGAACAGCTTTCCTGCAATATGACCATCAGCTTATGTGGCTCCACACGATGAGTAATAAGTCTAGCAATTAGCAACAAGTATGGAAACAGCAAATGTGATACACTATATTAATGTAACTAAAGTTAATATAAAAGAATAAACAATAAATGAATTGAAGCTTAATGTGGAAAACAATTTTAAAGATAAAAAATATGAATGAATAAAGATAACATAGTGTATTTTATTTATTTAACATTTGACAAAATCTTAATGCTCCTTAGTATCTATAAACCGTGATTTAAAAACGAAATAACGAAACACCGCCGGGCATTCAATTTAGATACAACATTAACAAAATATATAACAGAGAATGAACCATCTCAATGTCTACACATCTCTTGTAACTAGACTTCGTCACGGTAATACTGTTCCAAAAAAGAAACGCATAGTCTACTGTAAGGCACACACATTGCCATAATTTTGACATTCATAACTTTTTTAAATAAATGAGTTCAATGTTCAAATTGCACACAAGAAATACCCTGTAGTCAACCAATCAAATTGGACAGTATTGTTATTGCTATTTCAAGAGAGTATATTGCGTACGTTCTTTCACCGTTAGAATGGTGTTTGGCCTCCTCTTAGCAACGATCATCGTGACTGGCATCTCCCTGGGCATGGATGCCGATCGAAGGACGTCCTGATGTTGGGCCTGTAGTGGATGGCTACCACCCTTCCTGGAGTGTGCCTGGAAACAGATCAACGCAACGATTGGCTTGGATCCAAACGTCCCCTCCGTCGACACAAAGACACGGTCAAAAAGTAATCTCAGTCCCCATCCAGGAGTACTCATTCGTACTCCATGTCCTTGAGAGACAGGGATTGCGAGGGAATGGTTAGAATGTTTTTGCATCGTCATCAGAACAGCGTGTCGATCAACCGTGTCACAAATGGTTAGGATAATTGCCTGATTGTTCCTATTTTGATACAACAGACTTTTTGGTTCAGCCAAAAGTGTGGAAGGACATGGAGATCGGATAGAAAATTTCATTGACGAAAGCGTTTGCGCTAATCAACTCCTGCCTTCAATGTGTCATCCACTTGACTACCATTTCCGTTGTAACTGGATCCATTCCACCACACACCATAGTCACCTCCACCAACATTGCGGACGGAGACTTCATCAAACGCAATTTTGTGGGCAAATCAGTTATCATTTTCGCCCTACTGTAGACCCCTACGAACCGCTGCTATCATGACGCTTGCCAGACAAAACGAAAAATTCGCTACACTAAACCATCAACGTCTCCATTGATTTGTCCACCTGCCCCCAGGGACGATGCTGGTTGGCCCAACAAAATCGATTTGGCTATTGCGGCGTCGTAAGGACAGTCCCCCCTCCCCCCCCCCACTTCCGGTTGGGATGGTCGTTTGTGGACCAAGCCCACGTCATGCAGTCAATTCCGGACATTTGATCAGCACACATACAGGACGTCCCTGCAGCAATGACTGGCAGTTGAGCAAGCCGTTTGTAAACCGTCCCACCTCTGAGGTGACAAACCCGAAATAAAAACGATCCTCCGCTGCTGTTTCACTCTGGGTCGTCCCACCCATTCGATGCCGTACTTTCTACTAGCCATGGCATTGGAACCGTTTGCCAAAGTCGACTGAGTTGAGTACTCAGGATGCATCGTTTTATTATGCCTGGCAACCTGACCTTTTGGACCTTTCGCCTCATGCTGGCGGCCCAATAGCAATGTTGGTTTTCCCCTTAAATTTATCGGATAGAGACGCCATAAAATGTCACTTTGAAATGAACTAATTTGTTTTGTTGTGGTAGCGTTTATCTCCTTTTTCCATAGGTTTTTCAGTTTCGCTAGTCTATTGAATAGTTTTTCACCCCCAAATTTTGTTGCTTTTCCCACGTGCGCGCAACATGATCTGGGTCAAAAATTGCTTCCATAAACAACTATTGACCCACTGCGTTGTAAACTAAATTACAAAAACGAACCGCAATTCCCAGGTCCAACACGTGCATGTTCACTACTGTAAAGAACAATTGAGGCCTGGGTTTTTATATACCCTAGCACCAAATTTTTACATTACAAAACACATAAAAACGTCTCCCTCGGTATAGCTGTGCGTTTTCTTTTTTAACATTATAATATAGTATATATATATAATAACCCCCCAATGATGGATATATATATATATTATAATCTATATCGATAAATATATGATAATAACATTTTCATTATCAGGGTCTTTCCTATACCGCAGGTGGGGCTTCTAGATTTACATTGTCCCGATACTCATAGCCCGTTGCGGTTGTGTCCCTCACCTGCATTTATGCAGCTTTTTTCCAGCAGTTCAACTGAAGCCTGCTTCAGGTCCTCTATGTTCACGACAGTCCCCCACACCGCTACAATTTCAATAAACCTGCAGACCAGGTGACGCAGCCACCGGTAGGGTTATAGGCCCCCCCTTCGGAATCTGGATTATGCCAGTACCTCGAGTACAGCCATGACCGCTTGTCAACTGAACTATACAAAGTCAAATCAGATCTACTGTCACCTCAGATCCTATACTGTCGTGCCCTTGCAACTAATGATGCTAAAGTCCAATGCCTGGGCATTCAACATAATCTATCGTACAGTTTCACATCAATATAACCTTCTTGCTGATGAAGACAGAATGCAGTGATGTATAGTCCAGTCCGTCGTTGCGAGGGATTTTCTACATACCACCATATATATATAATATATATGTATGAGTCCTGTTTACATGCATTTTTTTCAGTGTAAATCCTGGCTGCCGATATGCCACGGAGTTCGTGCACTATGTCATGAGATCATACTTAGTTTTCTGTTGGCAGTCCAACGGAGTCACTTATTGCGGCGTTGATCTCACGTATTTTCATTTGATTATTCCTCCGTAATTTGTGCACTCCTTGCAAAATCAGAAACCATTATCTAGCACTTGAATGGAGTCTTCCAGTTACACAATTTACTAGTTCCAATTTTCGTTTTAAGCACACGGTAGACATTAGAAGATTATAAGTTCAATTAATATTTATTAGTATGTCGTCTCAGATTTCGGTTACCTTTGATTGAATCTGGAGAAACGTGTCTATAGGGCCACCAACTTCAGGATTTTTTTTCCGTAACATCATACCCCCGCTGCCTTTTTTTTTCTATCATATCCCGTTTAAGAATAAGTACCTGCCAATAGTCGTTTTACAAGTGGTAATTCCACCCTCATGCTTCATGCAGACATCTTTCTAATGTCGTAGTGCTATGAATATCCCCGCACGTAAGTCTAAGCATGAATACAAGTCAACGCAATGATAAACATGACTTGCTCTCAGCACTTTTGGAAATATCACGGTATTGACATAGGAAGCTAGAATTACTTACGAATAACACACAGGTCCATGCCATAACTACCTTTAAACGAGGACAAACACATGACAAATTAGCGGTAACGAGCTTAATAGATCAATTTGGGAATTGGAAAATAAAATCGGTAAGAAATAGCAACTTTGATAACTGTCCACGATTATTTTTGAAAGGACATCCGTAAAACAGTATGAATCTGCTGATATAATCCAGCCACATTAACACACTTAGTGCATTACCGTACAATGCTCTGCTAAAACTTGTAATTCACATCGACAGAGGAAAGGGACAATCGAAATATCAGTATTAAGCATTATAATTCACATGAGTTAATCTCTAGTACAGATAGAACTCACCGTTGAATCGGACAAGCAAGCATCCGCATTAAACATGACCGACAGAAGAGCATGGACACACACATGATTGGAGCTTAACCAGTAGGAAAATTCTGTGTAGTGCAGCAGGATACTGGTTCCAGGCCAAAATCATGAATCCTGTATGATCAACAACAGAACTATTGTACTGTAGACGAAGATGGCAGTGTACAAGAACTGCTGCCACTTACATTGCATTCTTAATAGACGTATGAAGCTTATTGGTCATGGGCAAAGACTACATTACTGTACATTTAGTAGAAGGGGGGTGGGGGGGGGGGAGGGGGGTAGTGGATATGGGGGGGGGGGGGGGGGGGGGGGTGGGGGGGGGGGGGGGGGGGGGGGGGGGGGGGTATTATATACCTGGGGGGGGGGGGGGGGGGGGGGTTTTTGAACAGGGGGGGGGTATTTTTGTTTTTTGGGTTTTTTTTTTTTTTTGGGGGGAACGGTTACCACGACAAGCATGGAATTAACTAAGATCCAGGTTGGGGACCTCCAGGTTGACCCAGTGTGAGGGGCTTGGATGATAACATTAAGACAATCTATTGAGGGGACCCAGGAGAGGAGGTGGGTTAGTATGATTTTAAGGATAGACAGCCGATAAGATTTGGTATTTTTGATTCCCCCCCCCTCATCCATTTTTCTATACCTGAGGGATTAGTATTTGGACCGATGGTAAGTATAGTATGTAAGGGTAAACAGGAATTATGTATGGATAGCGATTAGTGGGGGGTTTTCATCGTGAACGCACACAAAGTAGTCAATAGAAGCTGCAGATGGTAAAACGAACTGGCGGAGAGACATGAGTATTGTTGAGGATTTCCCTGTGATATAATAGAAAAGAAGGAGAAGGGATTTTGATTGTGTTGGGAGGGGTGGAGGAGAAGAATTTTTCAAGTTCAGAGGGAGGAGAGACCTCTTAAGACTGTAGGTCATGCTAGTTTGTCCTAACTATAGATTTACAGTTTATTTTCCCTAGGTTGACCTGGGTCCACGAATGTTGGGGATCACCAAATCATAAGGCCTATGGGTAGATGTGGTAGTGACCAGGAAACTGAATTTCCTACCCCTGAATTAAGCTGGGTGATTACTGGGATTATGAATATGAGGTGGAAATTTAGGGTATACCATCATATATGTTGGGGGTGAAATTTGACTAGGAGTGCAGTTTGTACATAGGGGAGAGAGGAGGGAGGATTTTGAGTACATGCCTATTGTATTTCGGAATTATTTTATATAAAGTCCATATTCATCAAAATTTTTTGCCAGAGAACAGACCGAAACGTGTAAAATGAATCGTGTGAGAAGAAACATACCGATAATCATTGTTAAAGGACACTGTGTAAATCCCCAGAGGTCTTGTGGTAACAGACAAATACGAATGTTACTACAGGCACCCTACAAACATAATCTGGTCCAAGGTGACTATATGTTGTAGCGATGGCAAGCTGAATTGATCAAGTAAAACACATACGACAGATGACGACCGCAACAATACATACGAATGCTTGGTGCAGTCCCTATCTTCAAGGGGACCAAGCCTGCAGTGGTGTTTCATGCTCTTGTCGAGATTGTATCCCTTGATCTACTCAAAGTTTTTCCACGAAAGTGCCCTACAGAGTAGAAAAAAGATGAGATTTTCAAATGTAGTTAAATTCGCTTAATATTACTCTTGTTACACTGGCACTGATGTAAACAGGAGGGTTACTCCTGTTTTGAGAGTCCTCACATATAATTTATAGGATGGAAGAAAATCTTTTGGCCGAAAACCATCAACCAAACCAAGATCATGCTACTCGAGCAAGCCAAGAGGACATGCACAACACATAGAGGTCAGACGGCTAGGAGCTGGGTTGGCCATGTCCCTCAGAAGAAACCCCGATGCCAACACAAGAACATCTATGCTATGACCCTGAAGGAAAACGAAAGAGAGGCCAGACCAAAAAACAACTTGGCGATGACTGTGGAGGCTGATAATGCAAAGAATGAACCAAGTTTGGGGCCAACTGTACGAAGGATGGGCCGCCGACCCGGAGCAAAGTTGAAATCAATTTGTTATGTTGCCCTACAAGACGCCACCAGGCGTAATGGCCACTGACAGCTTTTGACCGGTCGGCCGGCTAAGGAACCAAAGAATAATAAAAGTACAACTAAATACAGCTGTCAACTGATTTTGATAAACCGTGTAAACCCCCCGCCCACATACCCTGAGATGGTAATATGTGATTCGTATTTATTGAGCCACCCTAGCCCCCCATCCGAAGTTAATTCAGCAAAGTATTATTAATATATTAGATCTGTTATATGTTTTTTAGAAATTAACACCTCACATGTAGCAACCATAACAGTTAAATCGAACGAGTTATAAACTCCCAACGAATGTGATATAAATGTAAATATATATAAGTATAATAAAAAAAAAATATATATAATATATAAAAAATAAAGTATATAAATATATATTAATATAAATAATATAAATAGTTAGGGCACATAATTTCAGTTGCCGTCACGCGCCAGTGTCAAACCTCGACGCTTCGCGCAGGTGTATCCGTTCAGTCCCAAGTTGTGTGCGAATGAACTAACGTAGTAATTTTTGTCTTCTCTTTGTTACTTCACAACTGTGCCCTCCCACTTCTGGCGAAGTTGTGGATTTTTAAAGTAGCTACCCAAGTGAAATTGGTTCATTTTTCGTATTACAAGACAACAGAGGCAAGAGACACTTGGGAGTCATGACCCGAAGTGGCCCACCCCCCCTTTAGAGTGAAAAAGGAATATACTGGGGCCGAAACACTTGACGATGTTGGTGTAACTAAAAACTTCTGATTACAGATTGTCCACCTGTGTATCGCTCTGTAAAGAGATGTTACTATCATAATGAGCATGGACAAACCAGTGACACTCCTGGAAAATGACCGATGGACTCTGGAAAGAACAGATGACACTGGGAAATACTAAAACCGGATACCGTGTAATAGCACCCAGTTAAGCT
>JAMPIV010011351.1:0-90725 GCA_024509875.1 Oreohelix idahoensis | reverse complement strand
TTGCCCCAGAGTCGCAGGCCCTTTCACTAAGTACACCAAAAAAACCAGCGTTGTTGGGACTTAGAAACATTTTTGGTGTTTTCTGTACCCGCAGAGTTTATTGTCACGGATTTCCCATTCAATGCCCATTGCGGTTTGTTTCCAACAAGCCAGGGCCTGATTGCATTTTCGGACAGGTTTTCCACTTAGGCCTCTTCAGTTGGCCTTGTTTCTAGGGACTGTCCCCTCAGCCCCCAAACAGTTTCAATAAATCATACACTAATGCAGCCACGAGCCCTTTGGCCCACTTGTAAACCACCATGACCCCTTGCATTGAATTCCATCGTGTATCATCAGACTCCTGAGGCCAGATCGCTATTACTTGGCTGCTTTGACATGAAATCGTAGCTCATCTAATCTGGATATCAAATGCGACGGTCAGTACTATAAGTATGACCTGAAGAGGGTCTTGATGCAGAATGAAGCACTTTATCCCGGAGCTATCCGCGATTTTCTGATCTAATATCATGGATATGGCCCGCCACCCCGTTCCAGGTAGGTTTCTACCGCTGATCTCTCAGGTCGTTTGCACAGGCAAAGAAGAGGATGGTAAAACATGATTACCATGATTTTACTCGGTTTTGGGGTGTTGTGCTGGAACTTTCCTGCCCTCAGAAAGTAATGTTGTTTGCGGTTGTTTGGCCGGGACTTTGCTTATTCGCTTTCATTCTTGCCTGATCTTATTGTCGCAGCAAGGGCTCATTTAGCACTTTGTTATGGCGCCAAGTGTATCGCCCTTGCCCTAATGCCACCTTACACCGCTAGAGTAAGCCACGTGATCAAAGTGGGTCTGGGCCCCACACCCCCCACCTGGCCACCCCCCCCCCCCCCCCCCCGCCCCACCCCCCCCCCCCCCCCCCCCCTGGCATCACTGTTGACCTTCTGCTCTATTGCTTCCACTGTACTTGTGCTTATTTCATATATAAGCAGTGGCCACAGCAACTTCGGTATCAACATGAACTGGAGGCACCACAGTTTGAACTTTCCCAGGAGTCTGCTTTGGTCTATGATCTGTAGTCCTCTGTCTGCCATTTCTATTGTCTGTTGCACTGCCTTCGAGTCTTTTAATGAGGCATCGTACACCCTGCCAAGACTTTTAACAGGTTCCTCAATGACAGTAGGAATTCTTTGGCTGGAAACCGTGAATATGACCTCTGCTATCTTCCCTTTCCTGACTGATAGGCTTCTCGACTTCTTGGGTTTGAAGCTCATTCTGCACCAGCTGACTAGTTCATCCAGGCGTGCTAACATCCTCCGGGCCTGATGTTCATCTGATGTCAGAATTGTTGTGTCATCCATGAATGCTTTGAGCGGTGGCATGTGACACATTCCACCGAGCTTTGGACCTATAGCCATTCCTTCAGCCGCATTGAGGATTACCTGCATAGCCATGACGAATAGTATCGGAGAGATGGTACATCCCATCGCAATTCCAACTTCAAGGCCAATCCACTTCGTTGTGTACTCTCTGATTGAAAATCTGACAGAAAACCCTGCGAAATACAGCTTCAGCATTGCTGCAATCTCTTGTGGAACATGATACATTTCTAGGGCCTGCCCAACATCTACTATTTAACATGTATTTGCTTACTATTCACAGACCTCTGTTTTCCTTCATTAATTTATGTGTTCACCCATTCTTAACTTAAATCAACCAGTGCTATCTTGTGTTGCTCATCTTTCTTTACCATTTACTAGACAAGTATTTCGCGCTCTATTTGGTTTATACTTGCTTATAGGAAAGTGATACTGTTATTGTTGTTCAGAATCGACATCATTGCACTCCGGGCAAACCCGTAGGTGCTCAGTCTCCCTCAGCAAATGTCGAAGGGCATGAAAGCTAATTGTTCCTGTTGCGCACTGGTTGTATACACGCCAGGATTCAATTTCTCTTGGCTGTAGTCGCTGCTGTCATAACCCAATCTATAACCAATAGGAAGAGAGATGGTGACAAGAGGCATCCCTGTCGCGCTCCAGTTCTTATCGCAAACGGTTCTGTGTAACTTGTCCTTTAATAGTTAAGTCCTTTAATAGTTAAGTCTATAAATACTTTGGTCGTTCACGGGTCATATATTCAATAGTTAGGTATATCACCATGACCCTTCAGCTCCCCACGGAGCATAGGTCTTTAACAAACGTATGCCGAGTCTTCATGTGACATATTATCAGCTCCATGTCTGTCCATGTTGTCTTCATTCCCTTCATTCTGTTTCCAGTTCTCTTCTCCATGTGTTTTTGGTATCCCCCTACCCCTCTTACCCTGTGAGTTCCCGAGCAAGGACTGTCTTGTAATGCTTTCCTCAAGTTTCCTCAGTGAAATTTCTCTAGCATTTTCTATTCTTATTGTTATATCATTATGTGTCCCTACATCTGTGTCTATCTTGCTGCCAATACATGTGTATTATTTTACATTGTGTAATAGTGATTCTTCAAATGCAATCTTGTAATCGTTTTCTTAATTTGTTTTCATTATCTTTATTTTCATTTTCTTGTGTATTTTCAGACCCACTTGCTGTGACCTACCATCAAGTACTTTCATTTCTTCCATCTGAATGCTGTTATTGGACAGGAAAGCATAGCTAAATCTGGATTCTCAAGCTGTGGTCAGAGCCAATTGGATTCAATTTCTCTTGGCTGTAGTCGCTGCTGTCATAACCCAATCTATAACCAATAGGAAGAGAGATGGTGACAAGAGGCATCCCTGTCGCGCTCCAGTTCTTATCGCAAACGGTTCTGTGTAACTTGTCCTTCGCGAGGAACTTTGCATATTATATCTTCATATGTTTTCAGTATTAAGTTAAGGATCCTCAATTGGACTCCATATTGCCTCATCAATTTTCACAGTGATTCTCTGTAGACAGAGAATTAGGTACACTGTTGTGAGAAATGACCAAAGCCACTATGACATCTTTTGGAGGATGCTAAATTGGAAGTATGTTCTTTCACGATTCACTCTTGCAGCGAGGCGATGGCGCTGTTTGGATGATCGCTGATTCGATTTCCCGGTGAGTCTATCACTTTTATTTCTCTTTCGTTGTCTAGTGTCCTTATTTATATCTTACGGGTACCTGCTACTTACCTATAGTTTTTATTTTATTTTATTCATTTACTTGTTATTATCCATACTCTGTAATGTTGCATAAATTGTTTATCGCCTTGGACATCACAATGTTTACATAACGCACATATAATTGCCAAGACTGACTGCCAATCTTGGCAGGGAGCTTCACGATACTGTAGCTCATATTTTTATTCAAAATGGAAGAATGTGTCGCCATGACAAAGGGAGCTAATCTGTGAAGTTTTCAGTTGTTTACGAGATTTAAACATTTTGTCTTGTCAGTAAATATGGTGTCACGTGTCTAAACCATCTGATTTACACGTAAATATACTGAGCCTCATTAATTGTTCCGCTTTTCTGCTTCTGTATTTTTTTAAAATGTCATTGTGGAATCAAGAATGCACAAATTCAATTGGAATGCTGCACCATTTGTAATAATTTACGTAGCAGTTAGTTATGTCTCCCTGCGCCAAGATATGTGTGACGACAGTCATAATTCAGTCGTTAATTTTTCTGTGACTGTCTTTGCATCCCTGCACTGTGGCATTCCTTTTTTTTATTTTCATGCGTGCATTATCTTACTCTTCGCCTTCATCTAACGACGAGTATCTTATTCTCGGGTAGACACTATGTATTTTACCAGCTTCTCACATTCTTGACCTGTTTATCGTTTCTTTGTTGACGTCGACGTTATACAAAGACGGAGAACAATACCACATTGACGTGTTTGCTAAAGACGCCATCAATATACATATTAATCGTCTATCATCCCAGGAGATTGCATAATTACTTCCGCTCATCAGATGAATGAGTCTGATAGTGATGAAACAGATGGTCATCTAAGATACGACGTGGGGAGCGACTTGCAAAAAATGTGGCCCAACCTTATGGTTGTCTGGATTAAATTTAAGACAAGACATATCACGTAATAATTTCCGACAGGTATCTTGACCATCTTAAGCAACATGTCCTGTCGAAATACACAGCAATGGGAGAAGAGGGTGCAACCTTTGAGTACATTTATCAAATTTAAGAATTAGGGCAGGTCGTATGATATGATGTTTCGGGTTAATGTAACGCTTAAGTAAAATTATCTTATATGGCCGTGCTATAATTTTCATGGGAATGAGTAGGGGGAGCGTTTGCTAAAATCAGACGTCTTACTTGTGGTTGGTTTAAAATTAGAATGTGACCTGAACTAAATTATGATTTGATTTTACCCAAGACAACCTCACAAGATTACATTTTTCCATTGTGTAAATTTTCCAGTACCAATATTCAATAACGCCTTTGAAATCCCGACTCTTACAAACCTTCCCTGTATTAAAAGCAAGTAGTGTAACATAGCAACCATTATTAGCTCACGGGGAGATAACTGCATCTTAAACAGCTGCAATACCTACTACGGCCATATTGTGTAATACAGTCTAGTTAATATAACTCATTTGGAGTAAGTTGTAACATATACATTTGATTATTTGATATTTACATTTTAGATATTTTTGCTTATTGATGTTCAGTTGCATATGGAGGCTGATAGCCTCAGCATATAAAAGAACTTGCCACATAAACCAACAATGCAAGAGCTGGTGACTGCTTCGTGCAGGTTTCCTCAGAAGGAACCAATAGCAGAGGTAGCCTCTGGCTCCATAGGGAGCAGGAAGTGGATGATGATAAAATCGTGATATATATATATATATATATATACATATATATATATATATATATATATATATATATATATATATATATATATATATATATATGAGAGAGAGAGAGAGAGAGAGAGAGAGAGAAAGATTAATTTGCATTCTTCCGCTCTCCTAACACACTTTCATCTGATTAGATGTGTTGAAATTTAATGCTAAGGGGCATCGGGTACAATTCTGAGGACGATGAAATTGAGGGGGGAAGCAGTGGTCACCTGATGCTTAATCAGGATACTGAAGATTTACGAGAGGTATTGTTTTTCTCTCCATTTTTTGGTACTAGTTGCCAGAGTTCGACTCTGGACACCATCTAAAACAGACGGGTCTCGAGGACACTCGAAGAGACAACCTTAGCTTTTACTCCGGCACCACTAGGAACGTGCTGCTGCAACCAAACCACTCGACTCCTGAAGAGAAGGAACAATCAACACTCTACTGGGAACCAACAGCAACTGAACCAGAAGTAAACGACTGCCATTGTCACCACATTGCAACCTAAGAACCCAGTACTGGCACAGAATAAAATTGTTTTTTTTAATCCACCAACATAATATTTTCAACGGAGGACACACCTTAAATTAACTGGGCTTTTTTCTTGACAAATCAATTTTTTTTTTTTTCATTTTAACCCTGTTGACCAAATATGGCATAAAACAATTTCTTGTTATCCATGCAAATATCAACCCATAGTTGGAGTCGATCAATGAATTGAGTGAATTGAAGTCTGCACCCGTATAACTCATTAAAAAATAACATATACAAAGCAAAACATACAATTAATAATTAGCTGAATCGCCTTCAGCTGGGGGCTAACTAAATACGAGTCAAAACATATATTCCTCACAGAAGGGCGGGTGAATACAAAGTTTATAACAAACTTAGATGATTCAGTTGTTATACTTGCCGTTCTAAAAATCCCTGTGAGACTCCGTGATGCACCAATCTTCTATTTAAATCTCTGCCAAGAGTAATCTTGAGCGAAGGTTGCTACCTTTGTAAAACAAAACTTATTCCTTTTACTCGAATTTTGGTGGACCACTACATCTTTGCTCTCAGCTTCCACAGTTTGCATCTCAGCTTCCCCACTTCAGAAAGACATTCTATAATTCTCAATTGATTATTGGATGCCTTCAACATCAGATGTTCTTTTTTTTTCATGTATCTTCTCTTTCGTCATTTTTGCAATTCTTTTATTATATTTTTATAACGTTTTATAAAGTTATTTCAATCAATATTAATCCAAGTTACGTACTTTAACACTTCAGTCTGTTAATTAGTTAATAAAATGAACGTTGTTTGGCCAGTTTTAGCTGCTTGGTTCGTATAGCTATAAATAAATCTCTAATGCCAAAGCAAGACTAGCAGCAGTAAAGTTGAAATATCATTTTCCTATTTCTCATTCTGGGTTGGTCTATAATTGGCACTACAAGTCAAATGCTAATGAGTTTGGCCTTTTGCGTCAAACCTGGCATCTCAGGAGTGGCGACTCCTGAGTTTTCAGCTGCAGGAGTGTTGTACAGTAAGCGGCCTGGTGGGCGGGGAAGGGGTAAAAAAAAAGGGGGGTTATGGGGCGGGGAATGGGGGGGGGGGGGAGTAAACATTTATATAAAAGGAAAACGTAAGAATTTTGATAAATGTACGGTTAATTTACAGAGTCGTTTTGCACTTGTAATTTCCATGTGACCGAGCTTAATTCTTCTTACGTTTTACATAACTAATACATCTGTCACAGTTTCATTCAGTTTGCTGTTTTGTTCTCGGAAACATCTCTTTTGTGCTCTGCGCCATTGTCATGGTTAAAAGCGTTGTTGATATATTATTGTTAATCTGCAGCTTCAGCGGTTTAGTCGATTTTATATTGTCTGGAAAATGAGGCAGAATACAACAGAATGAAATATTCAGTTGTATCCAGCTTGACAGTAAGTCATACGTTTCTGCAGATTATCATTTTATTACAGTATGCCTCTTTAGAGCGTCCAATTGGCAGAGAGGTTAGAGCACCGGCCTGTCGCGGCAAAGGAACCTGGTTCGAAACATAGTAGCGTCACGGTCCAGTCTTCCCAGCTGTAAATTGGTACCTGGCTCTGCTTTTGAGTTAGGGAAGGCAAAGGCATCGAGGAAGGGAACTGGTGACCCCTGCCTCATACAGCTGAGATCTAGTATACGTGGTCTCAAAAGCTTCTCTCCCCTACAGCAGTATTAGATTCCTCATAAGGACCCCCGGTAATACATCATCATAGTAAGCTGCCGAATCAAGGGCGAAGGTCAGCATCAAATGGATGTCCAACGTCTGTCTCTTGTCTTGATGGTACACTCTGATACTCTTTCCCTGTCCATCTTAATGTTATCTTAATGTTATCTTAATGTTATCTTCCCAGTAATAGCGTTATCTTCCTCTTGCGCCTAGTAATATCCGGGTAGGATAACACATCGGGAAATGCTAATTTTGTCAGTGCGAAAAGTTCTACACACAACAGAGGGATGATGACGAACTACACAAGGCAACGTAATTTATTATATTTATTTTTTAAGACAATTGATCTGTTATTCATTATTTCTTTTATTCGTATTTGCTTCTCCTTGACATTTCCTTCTAAATAGCTTATTTACTTTATTTATTAATAATCAGTATACCGTGTGGATGCAATGTGTCTTAACTCCTGATAGGAGATTGTGCACGAAGCTTGCAACCTCACCATGTAAAAACTAATTATTACAAAGGCCACGCTTGCAAGCACACATAAATGTTTTTTGTGACGCTTCAAAATTGAGGTTAGCTTTACTGGGATGTACGTCATGCTATACTTCTTTAGGTAGTCCCAAAGCTCAGACTGCCTTAGGGAAGTGAAGTGTTAGAGACTTCATAGATCTAGCTTCGAGAAGTTGGGTGACCTGTTCACTTCCACGCTGCCTTTGCCATCCATATCGCCAAGTAGCAGACACAATGGAATTAATTTTGTTGAAAATGAATTTCTGCTAAACATTCATTTGCAGGTTGAATATTAAATCAGGCAGTACACCCAAAAAATAAATAAATAAACAAACAAAACAGAAGACCTGAACATATTTTAAAAAATGAAGACCTTGTCCTAGCCACTAAATTTTGTTTTACTTTACTGCACCCCATACTTCCATTTTATCCATGAGACTGAAATCCGTGTATCCCATCCTTTTTTTATCCCGCTGTAAAACCCCTAAAATTGTCCGTAACTTTAATGTACCAGATACTGCTGACACCAATAATGGTCATTTAATTATTGTCCGGAAAAATGGAATGAAGGGAATGAATGGAAACAGTTAAGACTATGAGCATGTCTAATGTCAGGAAGATTTTATATTAGAAATATCGTGCTTTTCTGAGCTCATATCTTATAACTGGTTATGTTTCGAATTATTGCCGGAAGCTGCTCACTGCTTTCTTTGAAAATATTCAAGTAGACGTCTGAGAGTGTACGAAGAACACGAATTATTGTCTGAAGTACCGTATGGATGTTTTGGGTTTTATTTCTTTGTTTTGTTTGTTTTAGTTGTTGTTTTTTGTAATAACTATCTTTTTTGTTTTTGTTTTTGTCTTTATAAAGTTACTGCATAATGCTTCCAATTAATTTTGATTAGAGATGAGAACGAAACCGAACGAAACGGAACGAATATATTTTCAAAGGGTTAGAATGCGGCACGCAAGGCCCGTGTGAAACATAATTTTGATTATGATTAGATGCCATATATGAATGCTGTTATATTTCCTTTATAATGTTACTGCCTTTAAATTAATGCTTCAAGTACATATGGTAATGAAAGGATATTGTATGCACGGAGAGAGAGATAGAGATAGAGAGAGAGAGAGAGAGAGAGAGAGAGAGAGAGAGAGAGAGAGAGAGAGAGAGAGAGAGAGAGAGAGAGAGAGAGAGAAAGAGAGAGTTGAAGAGCAGAATATAAGACAGGCCTGCGCCCAAAAGTCTTAACACTTTGAAAATAAAGTTCGTTCGATCGTTCGTCTTATTTCGTTGGTCGAGATTTTTGTCTCCAATTGCTTGGTCAGTCTCCAGATCTGGCAGTAACAGCAAGCACAAAATCAAATTAGCAGTAGTATTTGCCATCTATTTCTTTGTCATCATGTTTCACATTTTCATTGATGCTGCAGAATTGGGGCCAGCTGTATTTAGTTGTGTACATCATGCTATACTTCTTTATTTAAAGGGGTAATCTAATGGCAGATACTGCTGTAGAGCAGTGAAGTGTTAAAGACCTCACTATACTAGATCTAGCTTCGAGAGGTGGGTTGACCGGTTCCCTTCCTAACTGTCTTTGTCATCTTTTACTCAAGAGCACTGTCAGGTACTTATTTACATAAGTATATAAACCAATAAAACGGTATTGAATCAGTTGTACAAATTAACGGTTCACATGAAACAAGGGACGTTTCGGGTTTTACCCTTCGTCAGCTACAATTACAAACAGGTGACAATGACAAGAATTACATATAGGTACTACAAAAACATACGATGATGAGATACATACACCAATGAGCGATACAAGCTGATGGAAAAAGTAAACAACCACAAGTGATGATCGAAAAAAGAACAATAATAATCCAAGAAATTCGTAAAACCTGAGCGAAATATCGAAACAACAACATAATAAAATAATCAACGAAACGAAAAAAAGAGAAAGAACAAAACTTTGGATCAAATAAAAGGTCACTTAGCTAGATCCGTAGATGCTTGGAATAGAACACTGAGGTAGCTTGTCCAAGAAATCGTCTAAGGAAGTGACGTATAAGATAGCGACAATTTAAAAAGATACAAAAGGATACGAAACGAACCAAAACAAAAACATAAGAAGATAGATCGAAACAAAAAAAAACAACGAATAAAGAAGAATGAAAAAGAGAGAAAAGCCACCGGAATTTATGCAAAATTATGCTGGACATTAAGGCCTTTTGGAGATAAATAGCCCATTTAAAAAAAAATGAGGCGATTCTCCAACGAAAAGCGAGTTCGGTGATCACCGGCACATGAAAAGAGGGCAGTGACTTGAATATCGGAATTACCTGAATGGTCAGGCCTATTGAAATGAAGGGCCACCGGTAAATGTTTGCCATGATAGATGTCATTTAAGTGCTCACGAAACCTGTCTGCCAAACGTCTACCAATTTCACCAATATAGGTAATGCCACACTTCTTGAAGATGATAGCATAAATCAGGTTTCTGGATTCGCACGTGAAAGACTCTCTAATGACAAATTTTCCTTTCGGAAAAGTGGCTGTCTGAGTTTGAAGTACAAACGGACAGCTCTTATATATACGGCGTTGGCACGGTTTAGTACCAAAGTATGAAGGGCTAGTATGTCTCAAGCGACTGTGTACAAGAATATCCCTAAAATTCCTATCCCTACGATATGCCACCAAAGAAGTATCACGGAACAACTCTCTGGTATCAGGATCAGAGTGGAGAATAGGCAGATGTCGAAGCAGAATTCTCTTCACCACCAGACAGTGAGGATGGAAAGTTAGAACCAGTTTGAGTCTGTCAGATTGGACAGAAGGTTTAGTAGTGAGTGCCATCTGACGAGTGACGTGTGTGATAAAGAATTATCACTATGTGTTCTTCGCACATGACGTGAACATGTTTGACATAGAAACAGAACAGAGTTGATGTTTACCCTGTTGGGGTCATATGTGTATACTACCAAGCTGGTAGTTCTTGCTAACATGTTCAATGGGAAATGTCTTGTAAGACGTCGATGTGTTTAAATATGGAACAAACAAATGATACTGGATCATGTATTACTTATGTGGAAAAATGGAATGTGGAATTTAATTAAATTAACCTGCTTTTTAATGCCATGTCGAGATGTGTAGTCTACGTTGCAATAAATGTTGGAATGTTGATGGAGTTTCCAAGTCGATATTTTTATCGTTGAGTTGGTACGTTGGAAATACTGTTACTGAGTTCTTGTGGTGGTTGTTATGAACCTTGTGGACAATACAATTATTAATCCTAGACATAAACGAGCAAACGATCATAATATGGAATTTAACAATAAAAACCACAACACCACAGATATGGGGGCTCGTCCGTTGGATATGAAGTAAACCTTTGCAGATGTGTACAAGGCTGTACTTTGGAAAGTACTTCAGATAACAAATTTTTGAAATCACCAGAAATTGCAGTTTTTCGTGCGAGGTCATGCCAAGACCTTGGACTGTTGTTTGAAGACGTTGATGCCAATACAACATACACAACATAGTCGATAGAATTCGCTTATCATGAATCTGACTGCCTAAAGATATTTCACGATTATCGTCACTATAAAATGATGTCGCAGAGAGTTTTTAATGAATCTTATCACTTCGACGCCCTTACATTTTGAATCGTTGTTATAGACAGTTATAGCAAGGTCACCTTAACGGACACTTGCGTCTTGAAGTGAACTTACCTTTGGACGTTTACTATATTAATAATAACTATCTTGCCATGGATCGTGAAGATCGTTATAGTTTCCAAGACATTTCTTTACAAGACTTACGTCACATCAAGTTTCTGATGTTGGAGAAACCGTTCTTTTTCGGCAACGTGAAGGTGGAATAATTACATCGTTGACGTACATCATCAACCATATTGGCTGACCACAGGGATATTTGTCATTATCTGGATCGTGGAATGTTACCTGATCTCTTGAATTGAACTCAACTACGTTATTTCGGAACTCAGACTATACGTTCTTTAGATGGCTATGGTGTCCTTCTTAGATTCATACTGTTCTGCGATGATGATAGCTTCTTGTCTACAGCGAGGATTGGCGGTCGGGAATTTTTTTCATATAAGTGCCTACATGTTGTGTAATGTCATGGTCGTCAGTCCGAAAAATGTCAGTCACATCTTGTTTTCTGGTTTCTTGTGGGCGGTAGGTGGGAACGACACTCAATTATATCCTTGGACGAATTCAGTTGTCGTCGTTCTTTAGATTTTGATTATATTGGTCTCTTTCAGGGATTCAGCATTCAATGCTGTCGTATATTTCCGCTCTGCCTGAGATTAGTATTTTCTTAGTATTTAGTTCAGTATGGTTATGTTCGCAATTGTGGGTCTTCTCTGACTTTCTTTTTTACTATGTACAAAAGTTCTATGTGATTGTAGTTCGTTCTGTTCCGTTCATTGGCAATGGAAACATATGTTTTATTTTATTGCAGGATTTATGACTCTTTACACTTTTGTCTTTGTTTCTTATTTGTTTGCATCCATGTCTTTTGGTCAGTTGTCTAATGTGATATTATGGCATGCTTTTAAATAGGTAGGCGGTATTTATTACTTGCTTGTGATTATATTATATTGTTATTTGCTGATATATATATATATATATATATATATATATATATATATATATATATATATATATATATATATATATATATACGATTATTACAGCTACGCAGAAAGAGTAGTTGGTAAGTATCGTATACAAAGATACGATCCCAGAGACAAGTATATCACACAAAACGACTAAGTACTGTATACACAGTTGGTTTTTGAAAAAGGTTTGATTTACCTTAAGTCTAAGTATAGTCAGCTACAAGTGGGAAAGGTATAAATTTTAAACTTGTACCTCTATTCCATTACTCCTTGGTTCCATAATGGCTGACTTTGTAAAAGTTAAGTCAGGATTTATATAAAATGGAAAGGACCTTGGTTTGTCGGGCGATGATCTTATAGCCTATGTAAATAATGAAGTAGCTGAATACAAAGAGAGAGAGAGAGAGAGAGAGAGGAGAAGAGAGAAGAGAAAGAGAGAGAGAGAGGAGAAGAGAGAAGAGAAAGAGAGAGAAGAGAAGAGAAAGAGAGAGAAGAGAGAAAAGACAGATAGAATGGACAGAAAAGAAGAATTCATTTGGCAGAAATTGCTGCAGAACATGCAAAATTTGAGAGAGAGAGAAAATTTTTCAGTTAGACAAATTACGTTTACAATCAACTGGTACAAGGGAATTTTGTGGTACGGGATCGTCTAAGATCATTAATTTAAAATTGCCACCTTTTTCACCACTGCATGATGACATAGGGTTTTATATTCAGAGATGTGATTCACGTGTTGCTGCTTTAAAATTACCTAAAGATTAGTGGCCTGAACATTTTGTTGGGTTACTCACAGGAGAGGCTTTACAAAATTTCTTTAGCATTGCAGATGAGAAAAGAGGTGACTATGAATCCATAAAAGCGGTATTCCTTCGCAAATATTGTTTGGACGAAGAAGGATATCGTCAAAAAGTTAAATCTATGGTTCCCGTTGAGGGTAAAGATTTCGAAGACTTCGTGTCCTTGGTGAAGATCTGTCTTAACAGATGGATCGAACAGTCAAATATTATTAAATCGTTCGAGGGTATATGTGATCTCTTCTTAAGAGATACAATGTTATCTTCTGTAAACTCGGAAATTGTCTCATTACTCAAAGAAAGGAAGCCTACGAGTGTAGAGGAGATGGAAAAATTAGGTCAACAATTTTCAGTCGCCCATCCAAACTTATCTTTAAGAAAGGCGAAGGTCCTGAAACCTTTGCCTGCGTGTGCTGTTATTCATGATAGATTGCGCACTCGTAGCATGGACGGGCGGTATAGGGAAGACTATCAGAATTCATATAGAGGTAGATACAATTTCCATCATAATCGCTATCATAAGAGGCGAAACTTTAACCACCATAATAAAAATGTGTGGTACAGAAATAAACAAGATGCACACCATAAGTACACTAACAGGCATCATTTATCGCCACCATCGCGTAATGATTCTTCTCTCACAGACAATAAGGGGTACTCTCGTTCTGACCTTCCATTAGATCGGAGATCACATTTTTCTAGAAGTCAGAGTAAAGTACGATCACAAGCTCATGCTTGTCAAATTAATGTTGGTTAGGGTAATAATGACAATAATGAGAATAATAATCACGCCAATGCGTGTAATGTTGATCTTGAAAATAGTAGTAATTGCCCAGAATGTATGACGCTATTTCAACATGGGTCTACTCCACGTCTGAGATGCGGACATGCCCTGTCAGTGTTAGCTTTACATGACGAGGTTAGTTCCCTCGTCATCCATAGAGGTTTTTTATTTGACTGTGTCAGTATTACGTGACACCGGATGCACGACCATTGGACTAAGGAAGGCATTAATTCATCCTTCTTGTTTTACGGGGACCTCAGTAAAGTGCGTAACTTTCGGTGGAACTGTCGAATGTTATCAACTGGCAGATGTGGAAATAGTCACTCCTTTCTTTTCTGGAAAACTTAGAGTGTGTAGTCTTGATCGACCGTGTTGCGATTTGATTGTGGGTAACATAAACGGTGTTAAAGAGTGTTCTGCACATGATATTCTTACTTGGGAGATAGAACATCCTTCCTTGGCTAACGCTATTACAACCAGAGCACAACAGGCTGCAGAAACAAATGAATTAAATTTTTCTCTTCACACACAACACGTTACAACTTGTCATTACATTGACAAAAATATATTTATTTCTCAACAACAACAAGATCCTTCTTTGGGACATTTATTCCCATTAGATAATGCTAGAACTATTAAACATTCTAAAAATTCAAGACATTGGTTTCAATTTCAGGATAATGTTATGATTCAATGTTTTGATGATTGTTCTTCCATTCTCAGACAAATTATAGTGCCCACGTCATTTTGTGCACTAGTTTTGTCAAATGCGCATGACGTACCATTTGCTGGACATATGGGAATTTCCCGTACGGCTTATAGATTACTAACACACTTTTATTGGCCTGGTGTTAATAAAGACATTTCAACTTATTGTAAATCCTGCACTGAATGTCAAAGTGGTGCACGCAAGGGTGCGCATCAGTTAGCACCCTTACAGGTCACAGATATCGCTGTACGCCCTTTTTTCAAGATGGCTATCGATATTATCGGACCACTGTCTGTGAGGTCTACCAGAGGTTTTCAATACATACTAACATGTATTGACCTCTGCACAAGATGGCCAGAAGCCATTCCTTTAAAAAACATTACCACATTATCGGTAACAGATGCGTTGCTGTCTATATTTTCACGCATCGGATTCCCGGAAGAAATCCATTCTGATCATGGATCTCAGTTCGTGCCAGGCATGATGTCTGATGTTTTCAACACACTTCGTATCCGTCATTCTCTTAGTGCTAGATTTTACCCTAATTCCAATGGGGTCGTGGAACGCTGGAATAGTACGTTAAAGCAATTGCTAGGTAGGGTAACTTGGTCGTATTCTCGTGAATAGAATCGTTTCATTCCGGCTATACTGTTTGCGTACAGAGAGGACCCTAATCAGCAAACAGGATTTTCACCTTTCCAGTTAGTATTTGGGGCTATCCCAAGAGGCCCAGTGTCTCTCTAACAGGATTTACTGATGGAATCTGAGGTAAACATTAATTGGAAATCTAGTTATCAATACGTTACAGACTTACTCCAACATCTTGTTGATGCAAGTCAGGTGGCAACTGAAGCATCCGAGTTGGAAAAATATAAAACCAGATCTCGTAATAATCGAGACAGACGACTACCTTCTTTCACAATTAATGACGATGTTTCTGTTCTCCTGTCACTCAAGGTAGATCACTTGCTAGTAACATGGCAAGGTCCTTTTACAGTGGTCGCGAAGAAAATTGACGTGGACTACGTCATGGATATAAGCGGTAAACGAAAAACATTCCACTTCAACATGCTCCTACCATACATCACACGTCCTCCTCAGTTACAATTCATTTGTGATGCTATCACAAACCAACCTGCCCATCATGCATCTATCGCTTTGGTTGATGAGATGCAGACTAGCTTTGCTGATGTACCGTCCACTTTTCCTGTAGCACCTATCCAGTCTTCAGAAATATGGAATGATGTTATAATCTGTACTGATTTACCAACAACTCATAGGGATCAGATTCATACTATGTTGGAATCTTTTCAAGATGTTCTGTCTGATCTTCCTGGATGTACAAACATTATCACTCATGTAATCAAATTATCGGATTACACTCCAACTACATTAAGACCATACGCGATTCCTTTACATTTTAGAGATCAGGTTGAAAGTGAGGTGGATAGTATTTTAAAACTGGGCATTATTTCACCGTCGGATTCAACTTTCTGTTTTCCTATGGTGGCGGTTCGAAAGAAAGATAAGTCCATTCATATCTTCATTGAATTTCGTCGACTTAACAAAGTGACCATATCGGATTCTGAACCGATGCCCTTGCTGGAAGATTTGTTGCCACGCTTATCATCTGCTACTTTCTTTAGCAAGTTTGACCTGTCTAAATGTTACTGGCAAATTCCTTTGGCTGAAGTATCGAGACCTTTGACTGCCTGTGCCACTTCTCGAGGATTGTTTCAGTACAATGTAATGTGTTTCGGTTTAAGAAACGCTCCAGCAACATTTGTACGCGTTTTAGGTAACCGCACATATCTTATTTTGTATGTTGACGATATTTGCATTTTCATGACACGTGGGAAGAGCATGTCGCTGGTGTACATTCTTTGCTCCAAACTGTCAGAATGCAAAACCTCACAGCTCGACCTTCCAAAATCGAAATCGGGTTCAGTGAGATTTCGTTCCTTGGTCATAGGATTGGCCGACATATAATACAACCTGATGAATCTACTCTACATAGGGTACTAGATCTTGCTATTCCAACTACAAAGAAACAAGATCGTAGTTTGTTAGGACTCATAAACTTTTACCACAAGTTTATACCACGATTTTCCTCTTTAACTTCTGTCCTATCTGCTCTGACAAAAAAAGGTATGCCTGACAGAATAGAATAGAACGGAGAATGTGACCATGCTTTACATAACATAAAATCACAATTTTCAAAAAGTTCTATACTACGACTACCAAACTTACGACGACCTTTTCTCGTTGTAACAGATGCATCACTAAAAGGCATAGGTGGATGTCTGGTACGGAACTTGGATGGCGAGTACCATCCTATATTCTACTTGAGCAGAAAATTATTGGATGCGGAATCCAGATATCCAATTGTAGAGAGAGAGCTGTTGGCCGTGGTGTGGACTTTACATAAGTTACAGAAGTTCCTGGTAGGTACTCATTTTACTTTACACACCGACCAACGATCACTCACGTATCTACAGACGTTTAACTTGTCCAATGTACGTCTTACCAGGTGATCTTTGCAAATACAATGTTTCGATTTTGAAATTCTCCCGATAGCGGGAAAGGACAATGTCCTTGCGGACACCCTATCTAGGGTTATGTAATAATATGGATGAACCTTACATATTTCTCTTGGAACAATCTTTTTGTTGTAGTGTTTTGTCACAATGGTCACTATAGAGAGTATAGATCACTATGCGAGCATAGACCACGTTTCTCAACAGTGATGATCACATTTATAAGACAGTTTGCATATATTTATTTATTTATCTATATATTTTTTTCTTTTCTTCTTCAATCGTTCATTTGTCATATCCATGTCTCAAAACTTGCATTACTTGCATTACTATTTTCCTATTAACTTGGTTGCAATCTGTCTATATCATTTAATTTGTCTGTGTGTAATCATGAGTTAGATTAGCGGTGTGAAGTTCCGCTTCATCTGGTGATTGCCTGTCTGAAAACTTGGTTTTCAGTCGATCGCGCGGGGTAAGGGGGAGGGGGGGGATGTGGCGTTGGCTATTGCACGCCACATGTCAGAGAATGACCAAGAGTATGGTGCTGGTAAGCGCGGCACGATAAAAAAATTATCACTATGTGTACTTCGCACATGACGTGAACATGTTTGGGATAGAAACAGAACAGAGTTGCTGTTTACCCTGTTGGGGTCATATGTGTATACTACCAAGCTGGTAGTTCTTGCTAACATGTTCAATGGGAAATGTCTTGTAAGACGTCGATGTGTTTAAATATGGAACAAACAAATGATACTGGATCAGATGATAGGAAACTCTTAACAGAGCGATACAACAGGAAGCAATGTGATCATCAGAAGTGGTCCCCCCGTCCGACAAGTGTTTCGGCCCGATAAACTCCTTTACACTCTAAGGGGGCGGGCCCACTTGGGTCATGACTCCCAAGCGTCTCAGCCTCCTGTTTTCTTGTATCGAAAATGAAACTATTTCACTTATGGTAGCAACTTTAAAATCCACAACTCCTCCAGCCGTGGAGGTAATTGTGAAAGTAACAAAGAGAAGACAAATTATTCCGTTCGTTCCGTCGCACATCACAACTAAGGACACACACTGAGACACCTGCGCGAAGCCGACGAGTCTAGCCACTGCGCGCTAGCCACTGAAATTCTGTGCCTGACACCTCTTATAATGTAAACCGCCTGTTGCCCCTCAGTCACAGCCCTTTCACTAGTACACCAAAAAACTCAGCGTATTGTGGACTTAGAGAAAAATTTTGGTGTTTTCTGTACCGCAGCGTTTATTGTCACGATTTCCATTGCCCATTGCGGTTGTTCCACAGCCAGCCTGATGCCTTTTCGGCAGTTTCACTAAGCCTCTTCAGTGCCCTTGTTCTCGACTGTCCCCTCAGCCCCAACAGTTTCAATAAATCATACACTGATGCAGCCACAAGCCCTCTTGCGCCCATTTCAACAGCCATGACCCTTGCAGTGAACCCATCGTGTCTCAGATCCGCGGCCAGATCACTATACTTGGCCGCTTTGAACGAATGTTGCTCGTCTAATCTGGATTCAAATGGCACGGTCAGTTCAATCAGTATGACCTCCGCGATTTTCTGATACTCTCTGGATATGCCCCTCGTCCAGGTAGGTCTACTGCCATCTCCCAGTCATTTGCACAGTCAAGAAGAGATATTAAACTGCTACCAGGTTTACTCGGTTTGGGGTGTGCTGACTTTCCTGCCCCCAGAAAGTATGTATTTGCGGTGCTCAGCCTGGTTTTGCTATACGCCTTCATCCTTGCCAGATCTATTGTCGCAGCAAGCTCATTTAGCACTTTGTTATGGCGCCACGTGTATCGCCCTTGCCCTAATGACACCTCAAACGCTGAGAGCACGTGTTCAAGTGTCTGCCTCCCCTGGCACAGGGGGCACAGCTCATCATCCGACTTTCCCCATTTCACAAGGTTGGTGGCCGACGGCAGCAGGTCATACATTGATCTAACATCGAAGCTGAGCCTAAGAGGTACCATATGCCATATATCATTCCATGTCAAGGACCTCTGCAGGGCTCCTTCCCATGTAGTCCATTGGCCTTGTTGGACCTGCTGCACTGCTTTTTGAACCTCTTATCATTCTCAGCTCCTCGTATCTCCTGAACTACCATGTCTCTGCGCTCACTGCTTGATGCCTTGGACCACCAGCGGATGTCTCCATGACCAAATCCCTATCTATTCGTTTGTGTGTATCCGATTACCTCCCTCAGTTTGAGTGACTCTTGGGCAGCATCAACAGCTTCTTCCACTCTCCACTTCCTTCCTGTTTTCAGTGTGGGCTGAATGGACTTAACCACGTCATCAGCTGACTCGCGTAGCATCATTGCAAGCCTTGCCTTTCCAACTTTGTACTCTTCAAACTGTCATGTATTACTTATGTGGGAAAATGGAATGTGGAATTTAATTAAATTAACCTGCTTTTCAATGCCATGTCGAGATGTGTAGTCTACGTTGCAATAAATGTTGGAATGTTGATGGAGTTTCCAAGTCGATATTTTTATCGTTGAGTTGGTACGTTAAAAATACTGTTACTGAGTTCTTGTGGTGGTTGTTATGAACCTTGTGGACAATATAATTATTAATCCTAGACATAATCGAGCAAACGAGCATAAGATGGAATTTAACAATATAAACCACAACACTACAGTCATCGTGACATAACCGACGCAAGCGAAGAAGTTAAGAAAAGGGAATGGAATTTTTACAATAAAGAGGGTGAGCTGAAGTATAAAGAAAGAAACCATGAGCGTCAGTAGCCTTATAATAGACAGACGTTTTAAGACCAGTAGGGCTAATAGTCACAGTGATGTCAAGGACGTTCACTGAAGTCGTAGAAATTTCCGAAGTGAATTTGATGGCAGGATTGAAATAACCAACATAGGCAATAAATCGACGGAGGTCTACATCAGACATGTCTGTAATGCCAATTCCATCATCAATATAGCGACGGTAAAGCTAAGGTATCGGTCCATCGTAACTTTGAAAGACCAAATATTCAAAGTGGCCCATAAACAGGCAAGCGTTACTAGGGCCCATCTTAGTACCCATAGCGACGCCACTGATTTGGTTAAAGAATTGGCCATTAAACTCAAAAGAGTTGAGAATAAGAACCAACTCAGCAAGGCGAAGAAGCGGACCTGTACTTATAGTAAGATCAGTACGCTGGTCGAGAACAAATTGGAGTGCCTTGAGACCATCAGCATGTGGAATAGAATTATAAAGGGAACAAACATCTAGGAGGAAAAGACGGTAGGTAACGCCAGGCGTGAATCTGATCGAATCAAAGGTAGTTGTCATATAGATAGGTTGTGAGTTATTTTTGGCCCGTCTGAGTAGAGTGGATGGTGATAGGTACGTGAGAAAGGTGTGAGAAATACATTTCACGGGTGGTAGCTTAAGGAAAAAGATATGTCTCTAGAATGAGTAAGTTTCTCTATTCCAGCCTATCTATACGACTGTTGCTGTCATCTTTGACGGAGTTTCAAACGTCGATTTATTGGTTGTATGTTTTTTACCCTGGTCAAGGTTAGGGAACAATGTCTTAACTTTGCTGTGTCAGGTTGATTAGGGGTTATCTCCCTTTTTGGTTCATTCATTGTGTTTGACCTTTAGGGTCAAAGGTAAACGGTTCTGGGCTATGTGCCATGCGCAGTTGTTGCGCGCTAAATTAGACTTCCGTGAGGTAGAGATGCGAACTGGCTTCTGTAGGACGTGAATGTCCGTTGTATTTTGGGGAAGGAAAATCTTCGAAGTGACTGCGTTGTCAGTTTTCCCCAGTGATTTACTGTACGTCAGGAATGACGACAGTGTTGTTTCTTGTGTTCTGAGGTTTCGTTTCAAGGTAACACCGACTTTATCATTACTATGCATTCGGTTGCAGAATTTGTTAAAGGATTACCTAGCCGTGAGAACAGCTCACCGTTCCTGTAATGCAGAACTTATATTTTGTGCTCAAGGTAGCTATTTAAGACTATTCGTCTTCATATGATCAGAAGTCCAGTGACGAAGTTATATATGGTGGAAATCGCAGGTTGGCGGTATACTTATACAAACATTATAGCAGGGTTTATGCAACCTGCTTAATGAAGAATACACAGCTGACGTCATATCGAGGTCTGTGTAATGGCCACTATTCTACCGCATGAAAAGATGTAACTGGCATGTTATGCCAAGTTGAACGACGGCCCTGGTAATAGGATTACATGAGTTAAGGGCTCGTCCTTTGTATGACGGAGTTATTAAGGTATCTGACGCATTCAGTCAGGGATACCAAAGCGGCATTATGAACTGTACATTAAAGAACATACCACTATTGACCATGCCCATATATTTGAATGTTTACCAGCCTTAGAATGCCTGATATGTACCAAGCGATTTCAATTAACATGATGTACATGAACCTGTTTACATTGATTGTTCCTGTGTGATACTACTGTTAGTGCTGTGAATAAATGTATGAACTGTCACCAGTAGTTTCAACCATCATTGGCTTCAGTACGAGTGTGACTGGGTGTATTGTGTAACTATATATGAGCCTAAACGCATTCGCGACTACACACCCATGTCTCATCATCCTCATCATCGTACAAGGACCATGTATGCTGTCAGCGTGAGTGACCCAGATTTTCGCCACACTATTACACTGTTCAGGTGACATCAACACGTATACCTGGCCAACTACACATCAACATTTGCATCACGTATAAAAAACCAACTAACAACGACTATAATTTAGTACAAGACAACCTTGCCCTCCTCATACATATAAATATAAGTTTAACTACACACACACACAGCTATGCAACAACAAGACACAGACGTGAAAAACTACGGTTACTTGGGTATGGGTCTGACCAAGACACAAAGGTAAGTTTCTTTGTTGTTTATTATCATTTAAACTTGAGAACACCAATACCTAAAGAAAGATCAAATAAAAATCAGATTTACATACATATGAAATAGCAGAATAAATTTACCCTCCCCTTATGGAGAAAAGAACCCAAAAAGTTAATAACCCAAAGGTCGAAGGTTTCCACTATGTTACAGAGTAGACAGTAAAGTAAGCAAGTTCCTACTATATGCTACCCAGTAAAGTAAACAAGTTTAAGCAAATCCAATGTTGGTAAATTCCCTGTAAGAAAGAAAAATATTTGTGCTTTAGGTATTTTGCCAAAACAAGGCTTCAAGGTGCTGTCTGCTGCTTGAGAATTTTTCATCTCTTCTGGATGAGTATTGATAGGATTTTCCTCCATTTTCCTGGAGCTTTCCCTGGTCTGGACTGTTGCCATAACTACAGGTTTTATAGGTTCTCCAAGAAAACATATCTACACCCAAGAATCAAAGGGTAAATAGGGTCGTCCATCACTGCTGCTTTTATTTATCCTTCCACATAGCGAGATCTTATGTTGATTCGGGCTATGGGTAATGTCATGGTTCTTGCTCCCTTGATCGGTCCTCTGATTTCCACTGTTTCTGTGGTTATCTGGTCAGCACTCACTAGAGAAGAGCACACAACTGAATCAAAGTCCAATCCTGTGTCATATAAACACAATACTTGAGTGCCATTCACGGTCCCTTCCTCACAGACAGGGGGATGATGGAGTTCCTTCTGACTTACTGCCAGTTCCTTCCTTCCCTGCTTCCGTGTTGTAAGACATGCAGCATGATGAGGAGGATTCTTCCTTCTGCATTCCGCAGTATTGTGGTTACTCATTAGACAAGTTTTACACCACTTTCCTTCCTTTCGGTAAGGTGTCTTATCCGATCTTAAAGGGTTTTTGTCCTTTTGGTCAAAACTTTGTTTGTTCCTTGTGGTATGGTCCTTTTGTTCATATTTGGTATAGTTTTGTGATGATTTGAAGTTTTCACCCTGCTTTTTCTTATTTCCTAATAATTCTGCCTGAGCTGCTTGATATCTCTCAGCAACAGTTACAATATCTTCCAATCTCTCTGCTCCTTGTTCCATGATAAACTTCCTCATTTTTTGAGGCATGGACTCTTTCACTTGCTCCATCATTATCATTTCTTTCAGATCCTGACACTTTCCTAAACTACTCCATTTTGCCAAATAAAATTCCAGTCTAGCAGAGAATTGGTGATAGTTTTCTCCTGGAAGAAGTTTAGCTGTTCGGAAATTCTTTCTATACGATTCTGATTTCTTTTTGTATCTCACAAGCAATGTCTGCTTCAGGATTTCATAATCTTCCTGGCCATCTCTTGAGAGCTTCAAATATACATCGTAGGCCACACCTCTCACTCCCTGAGATCGTTTAAGACTCCACTTTTCTTTCACTAAGCCATAGGTAGTGGCAAGTCTTTCGTATCTATCCAGGTACGACTCAATGACGTCTTCTTTCTCAACAAATGGGTCGAGATGAAAATTCATGGCCCCACTTGAGGTGCTCTGGCTGGAGCTACTCTCAGAGTGAGGTGAGCTACCACCATTATTGCCAGTAGTTGCCTGAATTTCAAGCTCTTTTAATCGCAACTGATGGTCTCTCTCTGCTTGTAATTTCCTTTCCTCAGCGTCAATTTTCTTTGCCTCATTTTCAGCCTCCAATTTCTTGGCTTCAGCTGCTAATTTCCTTTCTTCAACTTCTAATCTTTTGGTTTCTCTCTCAGCATCCAGTCTTTTGGTTTCTTTCTCAGCTTCCAGTCTTTTGGCTTCTCTTTAAGCTTCTACTTGCAACTTCCTTTCCTCTCTATCCATGTGTTTGTCCACTTCTGTTGTGACATACTGAATAAGAGAATCACATGTCATATTTAATTCCTTACCCATCTGAATGCCGCAGTTCTGAACTTCACTAGGTCAGCCATGACGTTACTTAGAGAGGGTATGTAACTTTACTATATCCAAATTATTGTAGTTAAACTTAATTAATTTAAATGAACAAATAATTTCCGTGCAACTTTGTGAGCATCAACTATTTACTGAGTACTAAATGGTAGTCCTCCTAAGAAAACAATTTTTTTAAAATCCTATTATTGAATTTTTATTCAAAAAATTTGTTTATTTTGTTATCTATGGGTGGCACAAGATAGAGTTAGTAGATAGATGAATAGACTAAGTATGGCTCAAGGTATATAGAAATATCACAGGAACGAGCCCCCAGTGCAGCGTGAGGTTTTTATTGACTCTAGGATCGGTATAGTACTGACAATACAGAAATAGAATTTTTGCAGGACAATGGTGAAGTCCCAGTGTATAAGAGAAGTACTGGTATCACAAATTAGTTACGGCTGTGAATGATCTGATCTCGAAAAATTAGTAGAGAGGAGACAGTCACAAAATGCCACCCCCGCTGGGTAACTAACTGATATCAAAACAAGGAAACAGATTTCACTTAACAATTATAAAATTGACAAGTCGTTCAAATACACTTTCCGTATTATTTATTAAGTATATACACTATCTACTCTTGTGCTGAAAGGTGCACGTTGGAAGATGGAATGCAATGGATTTGTAAGTTTACATATGATTTATATATGTGCATATATATATATAGCTATATATATATAAATATATATATATATATATATATTATATATATATAATATATATATATATATATATTATATATATATATATATATCTTACAAGTCTTCCAATTACAGGAACAAAAATTATATCAGCTGTGCTGTTAATCAATTATAGTAAATGTATCAGCTGTGCTGTTAATCTTGTCTCTCACTACGCTAAATCACTTTTTCTTCCTTGACCGTTAATTGCTCACAATTGCCGACGGAAATGGTACTAATGTGTACTCATCTCTTAGAACAGTTCTTTCCTTCCTAATTTGTTGCACACAACACCCGCTGATGATCGTTCCTTTAGCCCACCCAAGACTGAGGGGGACTAAGGATGTAGCTCCGGTACAATCACTGTGCTCCTGCGAAGTTCCAGGCAGCTGGATTGACTTGAACAAACGACGTCAGGTTGGATGACACGAATAAACCTGTAACAAGGCAAAAATAGGTGCTAATTTCTGTCATCATGCCCACCTATTTCTAGTGTATATGAGATGAGCGTGTGTCTCAGGTGTCTGCATGTAGGATGAATGACAACATGGCTCAGTATGATTTAGCATTAGCGAGACAAGACAGGTGTCTACTTGCAAAACGTTCTTTCTAATAATTCAATACATGAATACATCCAATAATTTGTAGACCGTATGATACACCCGTTTCCTTCCACCTATAATATACCAGGCCATCTCTGATAAGTGCTATACTGGCTGGTAAAATATATCCTAACAATACTGTTGTAGTTATATGAGTCCTAACAAGGACTGTTAGGTTATATTTCGAGTTGGTTTTCTTCTTCAACAATCATACCAGGAAATACAATCATTATACCTAATTCCCCAAGATATAATCAGTATACCTGATACATTCATAGTAAAACAAAATCTAAAGTTATATTGAATATATACAGGTGTAGGCTATTTTCTGGTGGTTTCCTTCTTCAACAGTCATACACAAACATTATACATGATACTATAACATACAATCATTATACATGATATAGTCATAGGTTATATTCAGGTTGAAGTTATATGAGTCCTAACAAAGACTGGTAGGTTATATTTCAGATTGGAGTTATATGAGTCCTAAAAAGGACTGATAGGTTATATTTTAGGTTGGAGTTATATGAGTCCTAAAAAGGACTGATAGGTTATATTTCAGGTTGGTTTTCGTCTTCAGCAATCCTATCAGGAAATACAATCATTATACCTGATTCCATAAAATATAATCATTATACATGATACACATTAGTTATATACAGGTGTAGGTATTATAAATGATACTAAAAAAATACAATCATTATATATGATGTAGGCATTTTCTCCTACAAGTTTATAGTAAGTTTACCTACCCTCTAAGATTAATACAAGCCAGATTTGGACTCGACTTTAGTGAAGCAAGTCTGCCCCGTTCATGCAGGTAAGCAAATTCAATCTTGACAGCTTTCTCTTTCCCCAGTCGGTCTAGCTGGCCTTCGTGTTTCTATGTGTTTTTTTAAATAAAACCCGCCCGTTTATATAGGTAGACGCAAGGAATTTGCCAGTGCGTAAGGGACTCTTTTGATTGGTTCTCGACGATTTGGTACAATTTTATTGCCGACGATTTCGTACTTTCCATGACCCATTTCCGAAAAACAGGGCTTATGCCTAATTTTATTCTGTCTGCCGCCTTCTTGGGGGAACAAGATGGCGTATACTTCGTGTAATTTAATCTGTCTCAGTCTGTTGAACGTGGATTGGCTGTGCATATGTATTAACAAAGAAGTTTGTTTACACACACGTTTCACGACAAGAGTAGACAGACCTAGTCAAACAATATTTAACACGAACAAATGTTAATATATAGTGGATGGGAATGTGAAGGTCTGATGCTGTTCTTACAATGCAAATGACTTTTAACAGATGAAAGTCAATTAAATATCTGTTAAAGTCAGTTATATAACTGGAACCATCAGGGCTTTACACCCCTCCATTTTATTATTATTCTTGTTCAGAGTTTCTTCTTGCTTTTGTTTGGTTTTTTTGTTTGTTTGTTTGTTTGTTTTTTTTTTTGTATTTAACGTATAAGCACAATTGTGATTGTCCCTATTTACAATGATTTGACAAATGTGACGCCACTTTCTCATATCGGCAGTTTTTCATTTTATTTGGAATTTAAAACAATATATATCCTAATTATAACCCATCAGAGGTTGAACGGGATATTTTTCTTCATTAATTTAAAATTTAAAAAAATACGATGATGAGAAACATACACCAAATGAAAAAAGAACAATAATAATGCAAGAAAATCGTAAAACCAGAAAGAAATACCGAAACAAGAAAGTAAATAATCAACGAAACGTAAAAAAGAGAATGAACAAAACTTTGGAAACTTATTTAACTGCCAAATAGACTATATTGTGACCCACCATGTTTCGAACTAGTTGCTTTTGAGCCCGGATGCCAGCGCTCTAACAATTCTGCCAATCGCACGCCAGTACTTCTTTAGCGTAATGTGAAATAGTTCACTTTAAGGAGGGTTGGCTTTAGGCTTAGGACGAGAGGGGCGACTGTCTGGGTACTAAGCGCAAGGGGACGCCGGAAGGGGAGAGGAAAAAAAAAAGAAGTTATGTTTTCGTCACAAACCTCGATTTTCCCTCTGCTGTGACATAACTCGCCGAGACCAAAGCATGCAATGTAAATCATTAATTATTATTATCCTATATATAATATCCCAGCTTTTTCTGTCTGTAAATAACGCTGTGCAAGCGCATTTTGAACGGGCGTGCATGTTCGGACTTTTTTAAACCTCGGATGTAAAACAAATATTTTAGTTTTTTTAATAGTAACACTCGACAAACAAAAGTGCGCAAGTGTTGGTGTGCATGCGCCAATAATATCTCACTGAGAACGGCCTGCACGTTCAGACTTTAACACCGGATTTTAAAACAAAAATTGTTGTAAAATTATCACATGTGTTTCCTCCAAAAAAAGTTGAGTGTAAGTAAAGAAAACGGACAACGAAACACCACAAGAGCGTCGTATGCGCTTGAATCGTAAACGTCAGCAAAGATGGCGCAGTCGCCAAAGTCAAGAAACGCTTCAACGAGTGCAACAAGAAATTGCTGCACGAGTGTCGCAAATAATAGCACGTGAAACTCATGAACAAACTCGAACCAGACGTGCAGTGGATCTGACTGCTAAGCGACAATGCCGAGCTCGAGAGACTGGTGAACAAACCCAAGCCAGACGCGCTGCGGATCTGGCGGCACACCATCAACGCCAAACTGTAGAGACTTCTTGAGCAGACTCAACCCAGACAAGCAGCAAGTTTAGCAACATACCGACAATCGCAAGAAGCCATTGGTGAAAGTATTAGTGACGAGTTTCGACAGGCAAACGAAAATCATATTTGTGTTCATAGCTGTGGCTCGATGAAAGCAATTTGTCAATTTTGCGGTTCTCATAATTTGTTCAGGAACGCCCATCGGATGGAAGGTTCAATAGCTGTTGTCACAAAGGGAAAGTAAAATTGGAGAAGCCAAAAGATGCCAACGGACACTCTTTAGAATATCCGGAATTTCTGCAGCAACTCATGAGTAATCCAATTCATCCTCACTACAGCAATTTCCGTGAAAACATTCGCTCATATAACAGTTCTGTGTCATTCGCTTCAATGGGGGGAAAACTAGCATCTCTCACAGGACGCGGTCCTTACGTTTTTCGTGTTCCCGGACAAATATCACCGCACTTCTGATCTTCATCCACAACAAGGTAAACCACGCAAGCTTTCTCAATTGTACGTCAAGTACAGCACACAGGCTACAGCAGTACGGATGACCTTGCCGGAAAATAGCAATTGCTTGCCTGCAGTCATTCGTGAGATTGAGATATTTCTTCGTGCAAACAATAGAATCGCCGACAGCTTTCGCATGCTGAAGGATGTCGAATGTGAGGAGATCCGGAAGGCTGATCGAGAAGGAAGACAGCTCCCTGTCATCAGTATGGTCCTGCGTAGAGATCGTCAGTCGGATCAAAGGCGTTACAACACGCCTACATCGAATGAAATTGCAATGGTGTTTATCAATGCTGATGGCGAACCACCATTTGAAAGGGACATTCGCATTTATCCGATCAATCCTCGAAATCCAGATCAGCGATTCGTTCACGTCAATATTCTCAGCCCTAATTTGGATCCAATGACGTATGTTATTTTGTATCCTTACGGAGAGCCCGGATGGCAGCCAAAAATGCAAACTGAAGGCTACGCAGAGAACGAGCAGCACTTACGAAAAAGCATCACCATGCTTCAGTACAAAGTCGCACAAACAGCAATTAGAGACAGTTTCAATCCAATCATCAGCGCCGGGAAGTTGACTCAACAATGGATTGTAGATTCACATCTACAGGTTGAAGCAAACAATCTCAACTAAGTGCGCTATCGCCAGGACACTTTGAGAGCAGAGTTCTATCAAGGTCTTGCTGATTTTATCGCGAACAAAGCTGCAAATCTTGGCGTCCAACCTGGTGTTCCAGTCATTTTGCTCTCATCGTTTGAAGGTTCCCAGAGAAATATGAGAAAGCGCTGCAACGATGCCATGTCGATTTTTGCAAAATTTGGTTCCATTGATCTGTTTGTGACCGTAACAGCAAATCCTAAGTGGCCAGAAATTGAGAAGAATCTTCAGACAGGTGAAATTGCATCAGACCGTCCGGACTTGGTAGCACGCGTATTTAAATTAAACCTGAAAGCCATTATGGAAGATTCGACGAAGCATGATGTTCTTGGCAAAAGCATGGCTCACGTCTACACCATTGAGTTCCAAAAACGTGGCTTGCCACACGCTCACATCTTGATTGTTCTACAAAATGATGATGAATTCAGGACAGCTTCTGCAATCAATCACATTGTGTCTGCTGAGCTTCCAGACATTCAAGCCGAGCCAAGACTTTTTAAGATCGTCACTCGCTGCATAATGCACGGTCCTCGCAGTATTGCAAACACTGGAGCACCATGCAGGGAGAACAATGCGTGCAAGAAAAAGTTTCCTAAAGACTTTCAAATCGAAACACAAGTCAATGTAAATGGATATCCCTTATACCGTCGACGTCCAGGAGTTACGGCGGTTGTGAGAGGAGTTGAATTGGATAATCGCTCTGTGGTCCCTTACAACAAATACTTGCTCTTAAAATATAACTGCCATATAAATGTTGAGATTTGTTCGTCAGTGAAGACGGTTAAATATATTTATAAGTATATTTACAAAGGATATGACTGTGCAAAAGTCGCGATAATGGAGGGGGAACAACAAGTTGCACACGATGAGATTATCAACTACATTGATGCTCGATATGTAAGTGCATGTGAAGCAATGTGGCGCTTACTGGAATTTCCGATCCACGACAAATCTCATGCGGTCATAAGATTGCCTGTTTATCCTCCACAACAACAGAGAATAACATTTGAAGAGGGACGTGAGGAAGAAGCTTTAGCAGCAACAAGATCAAGCATCACCAAACTTACAGCTTGGTTTGCATTAAATTCTGCAAATCCAGATTCTCGAAAATTCCTCTACACTGAAATTCCAATTCATTACGTCTTCACAAGTGGACATTGGAATCTAAGACAACAAGGACCCCATAAATTGATAGCAAGAATGTACACTGTTACCGCGAATGATCAAGAAAGATTTTACTTGCGTTTTTTCTTTTGCATGTTGCAGGTGCTTCCTCATTTGATGATCTGCGTACAGTTGATGGAGTTACTTATGTAACCTTCAAGGAAGCAGCATTTCATCAACATTTATTGTCCTCTGATGAAGAATGGGTTAAGTGTTTGGACGAAGCTGTGATTTTTCAAATGCCATATCAGATGCGCCAATCATTTGCTTTAATTTGTGTTTATTGTTCACCAACAAACGTATTCTTGCTTTGGAAAAATTCAAGTTGGACCTGGCTTTAGATTTTCTGAAGGATCATCAAAATGAAGCAGCTTTCAACTTGGCTTTACACGACATCAATTATGTATTTCAGCAGCACGGATTCCATTGCAGTTCATTCCATTTACCCCAACCTACTGGAAAGTACAACGATCCGATTAAATTCAACGCTGTTGAAGAGGAACAAGAAGCTGAGCGTCGCATCATGAGTCTCAATGCTCAACAGATGGCTGCATTTGAAAGAATAATGCAAGCGATCAATTGTAAGAACAGTCCTGATCGTTGTTTTTTCCTGGTGGTTCTGGGAAAACATACCTATACAACACGTTGATATGCTTTATTAGAGGTAAAGGAAAAATAGTTCTTCCATTTGCCACAACTGGGATTGCTCAACTCTGATGAAAGGCGGTCGCACTGTTCACAGTGGATTCAAGCTACCAGTTCCAATTTTAGAGACTTCCATCTCTAATATGAAGCAAACATCTGAGGCAGCTGATGAAATTCGCCAAGCGAAGCTCATTATTATTGACGAAGTAACAATGTTACCAAAGAATGGACTGAGATGCATTGATTTGCTGCTACGCGAGCTTATGCAAAATGATAATCCGTTTGGCGGTAAAGTTGTTGTCATTGGTGGTGATTTTCGCCAAACGCTTCCAGTTGTTCCGCGAGGAAAGCAGACAGACATAATCGAAGCATGCATCAAATCAAGTGAGCTGTGGCAACACTTCGCAAAGATCTCATTAGTCTCAAACATGCGAAGTGAAGGAGAGACGCTTTCAATAAGTGGTTGCTTGACGTCGCTGCCGGCGCTGTTCCACAATTCAAAGGTTTGTAGCACAATATCATTGAGATTCCAGATGATATGATCATTCGCGATGAAAACATTATTGACATTATCTATGGTGAAAATGTATCAGCACTTTCGATGGAAGAACTATCACAACGAATCATTTTGTGCACCAAGAATAACGAGGCTTTAGATCTCAACAGAGATATTATAACAAAACTTCCGGGTGAGCTAAAAATCTAATACAGTTCTGATGAAATAATATCTGAAGATCACAGTGATGTTATGAACTATCCGATGGAGTTTCTTCATTCGCAAACACCATCAGGGATGCCTCCTCATGTATTGACTTTAAAAAATGGTGCCATCGTTATTTTCTTTTTCTTTGATACTTAGCCGCCGACCGTCAAAGCAGTCAGTGGCCATCACGCCTAAGTGGCGTCTTGTAGGGCAATTACAAATTGATTCCACTTTGCTCGGTCGGCGGCCATCCTTCGTACAGTGCCCCAACTCTGGTTCATTCTTTGCATCTCAGCCTCCACAGTTCTCCGCCAGGTTGTTTTTTGTCGGCCTCTCTTTCGTTTTCCTTCAGGGGTCCAAAGCATAGCTGTTCTTGTGATGGCATCGGGGTCTCTTCTGAAGACATGGCCAACCCAGCTCCACCGTCTGCCAGCTATGATGGTGTGCATGTCCTCTTGCTTGCTCCGAGTAAGCAGATCTTGGTTGGTGATGGTATTCGGCCAAAAGATTCGGTGAATTTTTCTTAGGCATATTGTGTGAAAAGAGGACAATTTCGACATTTCCTTCTCTGTAACTCTCCAGCATTCCGCACCATAGAGAAGCACAGAAAGCACACAGCTCTGATATAATCTTAATTTTGTGCTTGTGCTGTATTGAGAGGACTTCCAGATGTTGTTTAGGCTAAAAAAAGGCTTATCTTGCCTTATTCATTCTGACCATCGTTATGCTTCTCCGCAATTCGAATCCGTAAAAAGTATTATGCAATGGAACGCGATTGATCATTCGAAAATGTCATTGCAATTTCCTAACTGCGGAAGTTTTGTCAGAATCGCATAAAGGAGATATTATCAACATTCCGCGAATCGACATGGCCCCTAGCGATGTGAATTTGCTAT
The DNA here is from genome assembly GCA_024509875.1 of Oreohelix idahoensis. Lineage (NCBI taxonomy): Eukaryota > Metazoa > Mollusca > Gastropoda > Stylommatophora > Oreohelicidae > Oreohelix > Oreohelix idahoensis. Next base: position 58,360 of record JAMPIV010011351.1, on the reverse strand, counting down.
TCATCCTGAAGCGTCGCCAATTTCCAATCATTCCATCATTTGCGATAACCATCAACAAATCTCAGGGGCAATCATTTGATCATGTTGGAATCTTTTTGAACGAGCCAGTCTTCTCTCATGGACAGCTGTACGCCGCACTGTCTCGATCAAGAAATCCTAATAATGTAAAAGTACAAATTAAAACAACAGAACATCAAGGTGCTCTTTTGATGGACAATCGAATGTTCACAACTAACATTGTTTTTCCAACAGTATCTGAATAATTAAAATTGCAATTAGGTATTGGTGCTATTGAATTTAATTCTCGTCTTATGACGGGCTTTTACACTATAGTCCGTTTGGAAATTCGTGCCCACACATTGAACGTTGTAACTTTGCAACCCCTTGACGGATGTTATTGAAATTTGCTACGTGCCCTACTGATATTAATGCAGTTATTAATATATTTTTTGCCCTTACAAAACTCATGTCATGTTCGAATTTTCTTCTTTAAGTTATATAAAAGAAACTCTTACCGTTGTCTTGGTTAATTTTTATTAGTTCTACAGGAAAGTTACAAGATCCGTTCAAAAACTGCGCACTTAATTTTTGTTACAGCACAGCACAAGCGATGAAATGTGCTATTCAATATTTTTTATGTTTGAATTAGTGTAGTGACTACATGTCCACACGTGTGCGCACCTATTGTACACAGTCGTGAGTAATTATTTCAGCGGCGTATGCTAATTGCAATGAGTTGGCTGCAACGAAACAAAACGACACCAGCATATAATATGCGAGGGGCGTTCAGAAAGTAAAAGTGTCTAGGGTTATGCTATGTAGTGTGGTGTGATAGTTTCTAAATACACCCACAGATAATTAAGAAGACTAATAATATTAACAAATGTTAAAATACACTGAACTAACTCACGTGTGTAAAATTTTTGTTAGAATTATATTACATTTATTTTGTTCTGGATCAATTTTTAGGTTGACCAGAACTTAAAAGGATTTAGAGATTATGAAAGAAATGCATGGAATATTATATCATAAATGCAATAGTGTACATATATATGTACTATACTAGTTAGTTTTATTAAAATGTTCTAGTAGTCATCTACTTGGGAGGATAGTTACTGTTTGTGCTGTTGGGGTGGCCTCATCACACCTGTCTATATTGACTACACAGTGTCCAGAAAATGGTGGGAATTTTTATGAGGGTATTAGTAACTAAACGGGGTTTGGTGAATGTCCAGCAGACCAGAGGCTCACTCATCTTTTAGTTGTAGCTCTGGTGCTGAAATCTGGTGGTCCCACCTCTCTGTGCTGGCGGGCAATAATGGTGGTCTCTGTCACAAGTACTGCACAGATACACTCGAGTAAAGTCACCAACTGAATAGTCACTGCTTGGTTGACAACAGAAACTCGCAGCTCTGCAATCAAAGTATGGGCCATGTGTCAAAATCTATTCTCTACCCACGTCTGGACACAACACTGACACAACAACCACATCATACAGACAGGTCAGATCTCTCTGACCAAACAGCACATTTACCATGGTGGTTTTACATCAGATAGATCCTCCCAGACTATAGATTCTGAAAAATATTTATTAGTTTTCTGCCCTAAAAGAGGATAGGTAATATGTTTCATTATTCTCAACACTTGATCTGTCTTGCATAATCCTTGTTGGAGTTTATGTACATTGTTGGTCCCTAGACCCTGACTAGGGCGGGGGGTCTAGAGCAAATCCCTACTTGTTTGTAAGGCTAGATTTCGATATGGCAGTATCAAATCACTCAAACATGAAACAATATTCAAAATATATAAGGAAATAATTTCAATCTTACCAGATTATGAATAAATAACACAGAACTGCTAGCAAAACTCAGCTGAGCTGCTGGCTATAGTATGGCGTCCCTAAATTTATTACACTTTCTTTCATATGGAAATCACCACACTTTAAAATCTGTGTCTATCACTGAACAACTATTGAAGAATGGCCCCACTTTCGCGTCTGAGCGCTAATGATATGATTGTCTGTGGCCAATCACTGCCTAGGTTTATTTTTAAATTTCAAATTTCCTACCATAAAGTCATTTCAGTCATGCTTCAGTCAAGTATGGATGGTTATCTGTTAGTCTGTCCGTCTCTACTTGTGTTTCTACAAAATGTACTCGATTTTTGAACCAACCTTTCTCTCCCCTCCAAAATTTTGTCGTTAAAAGTTATTTTTAGACACAGCTACCACCCGAAAACCCTCTCTTCCATACTACGTAGATTTGAACACCTGCGACTCGAGGTCGTGTTTTTTTTTGCAATTAGCGACACTTTTAGATTCAATACAGTCTGTCAATGATGTGAACAACACTGTCTTTTGTCATTATCTTCAATATTATCTATCCGTCTGTAAAATTAAGACCATATTAGTTCACTGCTCAGAATAGGCCATCCGGCCAGCTAATTTTTATATTCCTAACATTAATATTAAGAAAAAAGTACTTTTTAAATTTTGTAATATTCCAAACATCTGCGTTTTAGCCGCTGAATTCAAATCAAGGGCTTGGTATTGCAAAAGCGTCCAATAAATGACTGTGGCGTATTATATCTAAGGTCCCTTCTGTCGAGTTGCTTACTTTTTATGTCAACTTGGGAAACGTGACTTTTCTCCGTTTCCCCCCCAATTGCGTCTCCTTAGCCTTTCTATTCTCACGCAATCTTTCCAGTCATATTTTTCCTTTTTTATCCTCCGTTCCCCTCCTGTCTAGCAAGTCAATTTTTATGGAGGGTGATGACCCGCGGTCTAGGCGATCATGTACATCAGCAGCCTACGCATTATGTTTTTTATCCTTATATGTTATCCTTGGAGGTAGTTTACCGTTGTATCTCTGTCAATTTCACTACACATCTCCCCACTTGAAAACATGCCTATGGCAAGTTCCAAAACCAGCGATACACATAGGTAAAATTACTCCTCACGTCTGCCACTACTCTAATTTTGATCACAGGGGTGCCGACTGAGGAAATCTGCACCGACATTCAATTTGCCTGGGATATATTGGATACTAAACTGATAAGGTTGAAGCAACAAAGACCACCTCAGCAATCTTGCGTTTTCATGCTTAGCCTGAGACAAGAACACGAGAGGCTGATGGTCCGTCTCCACCACAAAAGTCCTACCATACAGATAGATTTGAAACTTCTTTATTGCCCAGATTAATGCTAAACATTCTTTTTCGCTTGTGGAGTATCCTTGTTCCGCCTTATTCAATTTGCGGCTTGCATAAGCGACTGGTTTAAGTTCCCCATCAGGTGAAGATGATCTTTGCAACAAAGCCCCTCCGAGTCCTACATTACTTGCATCGGTTCTTAAGACAAAGTCCTGTGTCAAATCAGGCAGTTTGAGAATAGGCTTGCTAGTGAGTTTTTCCTTTAACTCTTGGAACGCTAGTTCACATTGTGCAGTCCAAATAATTTTATCTGGAAGTCCCTTGCGAGTCAGATCAGTCAGAGGAGCACAAATAGCGTTAAAATTCTTGATGTATTTCTGATAAAATCCGCATAACGACACGAATGATCGCACGTTCTTTTTTGTTTGCGGCCTAGGTGCTCTCTGCAGTTTTTCCAAGTTCTTAGGATCAGGGGTCATATTACCCTGATATACAGTGTGTCCCAAGAATTCCAACTCTTTGCATCCAATACAACATTTTCTTGTCCTAGCAGTTAAGTTCGCCTCCCGAAGTCTATCAAACAACATCTCCAGAGCTTCAATGTGTTCTTCAAATGTCTCTGTGGCGACGAGAATATCATCCATGAAATTCGTGATACATGGGTTATTCAGGGGATCCAACAATTTGCGCATCATCCTTGAAAACACACTCGGAGCATTTTTCAGTCCGAATGGTTGCATATTGAATTCATAATGTCCATCCGAAGTGCTAAAAGCCAAATAAGGTCTCACTTCAGGCTTCACTGGGATCTGGTAATAGCCTTTACTAAGATCCACCTTTGAAAAGTATTTTGCCTTGTTCAGTCTGGCAAATAACTGTTTTGTGTCTGGTAATGGATCCACTTGTCCTTCTGTGACAGCATTCAGTTTCCTGTAATCTATGCACAGTCTGTGTTCCCCAGACGGTTTTCTCAACAAAACGACACTAGAACTAAAAGATGATTCACTGTGCGAAATAATCCCCTCCTTCAACAAATACTCTATTTCTTCCTTCAATGCCTTCTCCTTCGCGAACGGAATAGAATAGGCTCTCATACAGATTGGGTTTTAGTCTACCAGTTTCATGTCATACTGTAGCAAATTTGTATGGCCTGGTTTATCTGTTAATACATCTGTATGTTCCTCCAGAACCTGTTGAACTCTCTCCCTCTGGTTTTTAGTCAGGTGCTTACTGACTTTTACCTGTGCTGCTGTTTCACAAGGATGTAATGGGTATTCATGTGAGGTGAGTGGTTCTTTTTGCATCTGGGTTGCAATAGCCAAGGTCAATAAGGGGGTGCTTTCCTGGAGTGGTCTGTCCAGATACTTCTTTAACAGGTTTACATGATAAACTTTCTCCTTCCCCTTTTTGTCAATTTTATAGTTTGTTCTAGACACCTTCTCTAGAACCGTATATGGACCTTGCCAACCAATTTGTAATTTATTCTGGCTTCCCGGTAGTAGAAGCAGCACCTTCTCTCCGACTGCCAGTTCCCTGTCCTTTGCCTTCCTATTAAAATATGCTGCATGTTTCTTCCTGGCTTGTTTCAAATTATCATTTGCCAGTTTCCATCCAGCTTTCAAACGAGTGGTCAGTTCGTTCACATATTGATACGATGAGGTAACAGTCTCTTCCGCCTTCTCATCTGTCCAGGTCCTTAATAGAGTTACATCTGGATCTTTAATTTATCATACTTATTTTTCATGGAACCCGTCAGGTCCCGTCCATTAGAAGCCCTATAGTGAGGACTTTTCTTCCTAGAATCATCACTCACAAATCGACCACTACCAATTTTTCTCTGGGGTTTGTCTCCCCACTTAAGATTGTTTATGAGAGATCTTCGCTCTCTTGTCTGTTCTTCCAGTTTATATAAGTCTGACCGAGGGATTGTCATCCTATCCTGGGTAAAATTTCTTCTTTGTACTCTTCGCATAGTGGCCATGTTAATCCATTCAAGTGAAGACTGGGTGTGAAAAGGGGGGGCTCCCATTCCACTTTGTCTACCCGAGTATAATTAGTTTTCCTTTCAGGCCTAAAGTTGCCCCGTGGCGTTTCTAGGTCCTGCACATATTTTCCCTTTGTGGGTGTTCCCTCATGAAATACGCCACATGCTTCTACAAAGTTTTCAACATCGACATTTACGTCGGGCCAATAGTATTTTCGAGCAATCTTTTGGCAGATGGTACCGACTTTCTCATGGTCACCATCTTTTCCAACATGTAAGCTCCTTATTAAGTTTGCCCTATATATCTTGGGAAGAACTAACTGTCCGTGACCAGTGGATCTAGTTCCTGTCTTCCTGTATAATAGTTTGTTCTTCATGAAATATTCCCCCTTGCTCGGAGGTGTGTGGCATTTGGGCAATTTTTTAAAACATGGCTTGAGTGTCCTATCCTCAGCCTGCGCCTTCCTCATCTCCTCTGGATGAGCATTTATAGGTTCACCTTCTTCCTCCTTCTTCTGTGACCTGGTCTGCACTGTCGCCATGATCACAGGTTTCTCGGGATTCCCCAAGAAGACGTATCTACACCCCAATATCAGAGGGTAGATTGGTTCATCTATCACTGCTGCTCTGATTTCTCCTTCCACATAGCGAGTTTTCACCGTTATCCTTGCGATGGGAAGTGTCATGAGTGGTATGTCCTTAGTCGCCCCTTGTATTTCCACTGTTTCTGTGGTATACTGACTTGGGTCCACTAGGCTAGACTTCACAACTGAATCATAATCCAAACCTGTATCATAAAGGCACCTTATGGTGACCCCATTACAAATAACATCCTCACAAACTGGGGGGTGATAAGGTTCCTGTTGTCCATTAGGATTACCCTTTAATCTTCGCGTCCCCGACTTCATTGCAGCAATGTTTGAAGGTTTCCTTCTACAAAATTCGGTGTTATGGTTATCCTTCTTGCACCATTTACACATCTTTTTCCTTGGTTCAACGGTTTTCTTTCATTGAACTTTTGGTCATTGAACTGTGAGTTTCTGTCGCGATAGTCATTTCTTGGCCGCTCAAAGTTTGTCCTACCTTTAATTCCCTGCTCTCTATTATCAAATTTATTAAATTGCTGTGGAGCTTTAAAATTGTCTATGTGCTTCTTTTTAGCACCACTTACCTCTGCCTGGGCTGCCTGATACCTCTCAGCAACATTTAAAATTTCCCCCAACTTCTCTGCACCTTGTTCCATGAGAAATTTTCTCATGTCTGGAGCCATGGACTCTCTCAATTGCTCAATCATGATCATTTCTTTAAGATCTTGGGTCTTCCCCAGAGCCGTCCATTTCTCCAAATAGGTTTCTAGTCTAGCAGAGAATTGGTGGTATGTCTCCCCAGACAACAGTTTGGCATTTCTAAATTTCTTACGATAAAATTCACCATTCTTCTCGTACCTTAATAACAAAGCCTGCTTTAACATGTCATAATTGTCTTGGTCTTCCTGTTCATTTTGGCAAATACTTCATAAGAAGTACCTCTCAATCCCTGTGATAGCTTTAAGCTCCACCTCTCTCTCTCTAACCCATATGTAGTAGCTAATAACTCAAAACGTCCTAGGTACCCCTCTATGTCATCGTCTTTTTCAACAAAATGGTCTAAATGAAACCCCATAGCGGAGTTTGAGGCTCCCAGACTGGGCGTAGCATCTGAGGCAAAAGGGCTGGCACCATTTTCAGGAGCCTGGCCTTGTAATTCCAGCTCCCTTAGTCGTAATTCGTGCTCCCTTTGCAACCTTCTATCTTCTGCCTCCCTTTCGGCCTTTTTATCTTCTGCCTCCCTTTCGGCCTTTTTATCTTCTGCCTCCCTTTGCTGTCGTTTTTCTTCTGCCTCAATCTGCAGCCTCTTAATGTCTCTATCAGCCTCAATTTGTAACCTCTTTTCTTCAGCTATCCTTTCAGCCTCTAATTTTCTTTCAGCCTCTTTTTCTAATCTCCTTTCTTCCCGTTCAATATATTTATCACATTCAGCCGTTACATATTGAATTAAAATTTGACCATCCATTCCCATCTCCTTCGCGGTGAGCACAGCAGCTGATCTAAATTTTGCCAGCTCCGCCATACTTTTTAGACAATATAATAATATACAAGATAAATCTCTAACCAGTAAATACACTAAGTACTTCTAATTACTATATGACTATAGTCTAACTAATTCTAACTAACCAGTTAACTAATTAATTATTACTGGCTGTGAAGATTCACCAACTTTTATCTGCAGGGACACTTTTAATTTTAAAGGGAATTTTACAATTTATTTCCCTACTTTTATTTCTCCCACCAGGAGATCCTAATATTACTGTTGGGCTAATTATCCCCGGACAAGACCCCAATAATGTAGTGGCGTTTGATGGTATTGTATGATGGTGATATTACTAAATGTAATTGTATGAGGCCAGCTGTGAAGGCTCCTGAGATAAAATGTAGTTGAGAATTGTCAGAAGGCCTTTCTTGCTACCACTACGACCTCACACTTAATTTTTTTTTTAATGAATGTGGCTACGTAAAGTGTCTAGGGTTATGCTATGTAGTGTGGTGTGATAGTTTCTAAATACACCCACAGATAATTAAGAAGACTAATAATATTAACAAATGTTAAAATACACTGAACTAACTCACGTGTGTAAAATTTTTTGTTAGAATTATATTACATTTATTTTGTTCTGGATCAATTTTTAGGTTGACCAGAACTTAAAAGGATTTAGAGATTATGAAAGAAATGCATGGAATATTATATCATAAATGCAATAGTGTACATATATATGTACTATACTAGTTAGTTTTTATTAAAATGTTCTAGTAGTCATCTACTTGGGAGGATAGTTACTGTTTGTGCTGTTGGGGTGGCCTCATCACACCTGTCTATATTGACTACACAGTGTCCAGAAAATGGTGGGAATTTTTATGAGGGTATTAGTAACTAAACGGGGTTGGTGAATGTCCAGCAGACCAGAGGCTCACTCATCTTTTAGTTGTAGCTCTGGTGCTGAAATCTGGTGGTCCCACCTCTCTGTGCTGGCGGGCAATAATGGTGGTCTCTGTCACAAGTACTGCACAGATACACTCGAGTAAAGTCACCAACTGAATAGTCACTGCTTGGTTGACAACAGAAACTCGCAGCTCTGCAATCAAAGTATGGGCCATGTGTCAAAATCTATTCTCTACCCACGTCTGGACACAACACTGACACAACAACCACATCATACAGACAGGTCAGATCTCTCTGACCAAACAGCACATTTACCATGGTGGTTTTACATCAGATAGATCCTCCCAGACTATAGATTCTGAAAAATATTTATTAGTTTGCTGCCCTAAAAGAGGATAGGTAATATGTTTCATTATTCTCAACACTTGATCTGTCTTGCATAATCCTTGTTGGAGTTTATGTACATTGTTGGTCCCTAGACCCTGACTAGGGCGGGGGGTCTAGAGCAAATCCCTACTTGTTTGTAAGGCTAGATTTCGATATGGCAGTATCAAATCACTCAAACATGAAACAATATTCAAAATATATAAGGAAATAATTTCAATCTTACCAGATTATGAATAAATAACACAGAACTGCTAGCAAAACTCAGCTGAGCTGCTGGCTATAGTATGGCGTCCCTAAATTTATTACACTTTCTTTCATATGGAAATCACCACACTTTAAAATCTGTGTCTATCACTGAACAACTATTGAAGAATGGCCCCACTTTCGCGTCTGAGCGCTAATGATATGATTGTCTGTGGCCAATCACTGCCTAGGTTTATTTTTAAATTTCAAATTTCCTACCATAAAGTCATTTCAGTCATGCTTCAGTCAAGTATGGATGGTTATCTGTTAGTCTGTCCGTCTCTACTTGTGTTTCTACAAAATGTACTCGATTTTTGAACCAACCTTTCTCTCCCCTCCAAAATTTTGTCGTTAAAAGTTATTTTTAGACACAGCTACCACAAATATCCCTTCTCTTCCATACTACGTAGATTTGAACACCTGCGTTTCGAGGTCGTGTTTTTTTGTGCAATTAGCGACACTTTTAGATTCAATACAGTCTGTCAATGATGTGAACAACACTGTCTTTTGTCATTATCTTCAATATTATCTATCCGTCTGTAAAATTAAGACCATATTAGTTCACTGCTCAGAATAGGCCATCCGGCCAGCTAATTTTTATATTCCTAACATTAATATTAAGAAAAAAGTACTTTTTAAATTTTGTAATATTCCAAACATCTGCGTTTTAGCCGCTGAATTCAAATCAAGGGCTTGGTATTGCCACTCCTTCATCATCTTCAAACGTTGTCCCACGGAGTGCATCTTTATGTGGACCAAATAGATGAAAATCAGAGGATGCTAAATCGGGACTATAGGGTGGAAGGGGTAGTACAGTCCAACCCAATTTGGTGATTGCTTCCCGTGTTGCCAGACTTGTGTGAGGTCGCGCATTGTCGTGAAGGAGAAGCAGATCTGCTGGATTCTTGTGCGGCCGAACTCTGCGAAAACTTCGATTGAGTTTTTTTCAATGTCTTAATGTAAGCTTGCGAACTGATTGTCTCTCCTCTTGGCATAACGTCCACAAGAATCACACCTTCAATGTCCCAAAAGACAGTGATCATGGCCTTTCCAGCTGAAGGAATTGTCTTGAATTTCTTTCTTCGTGGTGATTGCCACTCCATTTACTGTCTTTTTGTCTCAGGTTCAAAATGATGTGTCAAGGTTTCGTCACCTGTAACGATCTTAGCTAAAATGGTCTCTCCATCAGCATTGAAACGCTCCAACAATTCAGAAGTAATTGCTTTCCTCTGCAATCGGTGGTCATTTGTGAGACTTCGAGGAACCCATCTTGCGCAAACCTTAGAAAATCCGAGAGTTTTATAAGTGCATTTGCACTACCAATGCTGACTGACATCTGTAAGGCCAATTGTTGAGTAGTGATTCGCTTATCAGTAAGAATAATGCGCTCAGCGCATTTCAACATTTCTGCGTTGGTGGCTGTGGCAGGACGTCCACAGCGCGGCCGATCAAGCAGCTCCGTATCGCCACTTCCTGATTCTTTGATTCTCTAAACCCAGCGACTGACTGTACTCCTGTCGACTGCAAAACTTCCATACACATCACATAGACGCTTGTGAATGTTCACAACAGTTTTCTTCTCTGCAACGAGAAATTCTATCACAATTCGCTGCTTATAACGCAAGTTGCTAACACGCTCCATTTCAACTGTTTATGGCAGCCGTATTATTTGGCCGGTTGCGGTGCAATTTGGTGCACACAATTGGCACATGCCATATTTGAAATGAGCAAAATGTCATGCTTCTATCTTCATTATTAGCTGAGAAAAACGATGTGGTGCATTACTTTCTGAACGCTTCTCGTATTAATAAACTAAACTGCATAATTATGAAAGCGCAATGAATCTGAAATGCAAATTTATCACTTTGCAGAAGGTAACTGTTATATTGTACAGGCATTTTCGCAGAGAGGCTAAGATGGGTTGTTTATACCACGACATCCAAGAACCAGGTAGGAGAACACGAAAGGCCCTGGGTGTGGATAGAAGATCTTTTCGACGTTGGATACAACAGGACGGTGATTGTACAGAGGCTGCAGTTAAGCAAGGAAGGAAGAAAAAAATTGATGATTTTGACAAGGATGCCATTAGACGTTTGATTTTGAAGATGTTTAATGCCAATCAACTTGTTACTCTCCGCATGCTGAAACGTCGGCTGCAAGCAGAATGCAATATTAACGTCTCAAAAACAACTCTTTGGGAACTTGTCAGAAGTGTAGGCTTCAGTTTTAGAAAAACGTCTGGCGGAAGGAATTTTTTTTTTTGAAAAACCACATCTGGTTGCAGCTAGAAGCAAATACCTTAGGCAGATTCGTGAGAGAAGGCAAGACGGCTATGATATAGTGTATTTGGACGAATCTTGGGTTAATGCTCATCATACGAACGAGAAAGAATGGCAATCTGTTGACGGAGACCATAGAAGGAAAATTCCCAGCAGAAAAGGTCAACGCATTATATTAGCACATGCTGGCAGCAGACAGAATGGGCTTGTCCGTGATGCAGAGCTTATTTTTCAATCAAAGTCTGTAGACGGTAGGGACTACCACAGTGAAATGAATGGGCAAATTTTTCGAGATTGGATAGTGAATACACTCCTCCCAACTCTAGATAGGCCGTCTTGCCTGGTGATGGATAATGCGTCCTTCACACATTTAGGACACGCCTTTGAACCGTCTTGTCGCACAAATATTGTGATTTACTGTAAGAATTAATGTTACGGGCAGATTTAGGCAAATGTTCCAAGAAGATCAAAGAAAATCACCGTTTTGCAAATTTCGCGATAGCTGTGCATGTAATGATCGCAAAATCTTAACTGCATGGAAAATCTAAGACTGCATGCAAAAATTCATGTCCATACAAAAAACAGTTTTGGAGAAAATTGACGCTGTCTTTTCCTTCCCTAACTTAAAGTTAAGTACCCATTTATAGCTAGGTAGGCCCCACCTCTCGATGCTGGACCTAGTATAGTGAAGTCTCTAACGCTCCACTACCGCAATAAGTTACCGGGTTTCGGGTTCAAAGCTTGGTAGTGTCACGCATCAGTCTAACCAGCTGTAAATGGGTACCTGACTCTGATCTTGAGTTAGAGAAGGCAACGGCAGCAAGGAAGGGAACAGGTGTCACGCATCAGTCTAACCAGCTGTAAATGGGTACCTGACTCTGATCTTGAGTTAGAGAAGGCAACGGCAGCGACTTCCCTTGTTTCCTTGTACCGTTAACTTGTAGAACTGATTCAATACCGTTTTATTGGTTTATAAACTTAAAATACGGGGGGGAGGGGGGTTGAGGGCGGGTCTGTCGTAAGCGTGTCAACTATGAATGCACGAGGAACTTTTTTTTTTTTAACTTGCCCTCCTAAACCACAATGTGAAATCAACCTTTTTCAGTCAAGAAAAAGTACGGTTCTCAGTTTGGGTAATAAATTTCCACAATTTGATTTTAGCGGTGAATTAACGCACAAGAACCACTGGTTTGGCTGAGTGCCCCATTTAGGCACACAAAGGCGGGTGATATCAGATTCTGCTATAGACATGCTGGGCGGTTTTGATATTCTGGAAGCCGTAATGCTCTGACTGGTAATCCAATAGGCGAGTAGAGAACTACTACTGCCTGAGATGATTTCAGATTTAGCGTTGGCTCGTTGCACTGCGTGAGCTTAACTTGGCGTTGACAAAGGGTTTAGGTTCACGAATGGGGTTGACGACTCGTGATTGCTAGCTGTATTCAGAATCCCTCTAGAACGAAGAGTATATGACATTCTTCGCCTGACTGGAGACTTGACTCTAGCAATTCGGTATCCCTGAAACCCGAAAAATGACTAGAGATAGGCCTTAACATTTAGTTCTGTGTTAATGTCTGCCTTATCTCATGATGGTCCATCTCGGGCCAGGAAAATATTCATGAGTGTGTTAGTCTATTAAGACTAACCAGATTTATAGCTTACAACCAACGCTACCCTGGGACACCTGCATAGCCTTCTACAGATGTATCGGCGTAATGCGTAATGAGGAGTAAGACAAGGTTTATTCTAGCGACATCAGAAGTCAACAACCGCTAGAAAATTCCTTCAGGTAGAGACATGCATAATATTATGAGAGCTGTAACTCGTCTAAGGGGCAAAACCCAGAGACTGACCGCGATTGTTATCTCCCCCTTGTTTCGAAGATCAAACGATTTTACCGACCGTAAAAGATTGGTCCCTGCTAACGAGCCGTGTCTTCACAGAAACCCGTTCGCTCGTTCAACGCGATCAAAGACTTAAAGCAGCCAGAGGAATGTTTCTCTGGTCAAACGAACCACAGGTGCGTTTAGGTAACATTACGTTACCGCTACGCTGACCGTTGAAGGCCAGAACGTAAACAAACCGCGGGTGGGGTTTGAAAAGGTGAAAAAATAGGGCCACGAAGGTAGAAAAGAAAATATAAAATGACAAGGAAACCAGAACGTTAAGGGTATTAAAAAATCGGACGTGATGGTAAAATAAATTAATAATCACTGTGACACTTATACGAAACTAATCGTTTTTCTATTTGTCTATATTATTCCGTTCTCAATAACAGTGAACTGAGCGCCCTCATGTACTGCAACAGGAGTTTTTAAAAAATACAACTAAATACTAGTAACAATAATATATATTCAGCAGCAGTTACGTTCTTCGGAGTTCCTATCTATATATAGTTCTATCTATATATAGTTCTATCTATAAATAGTTCTATCTATAGATAGTTCTATCTATAGATAGGAACTAACGAGGAGTGTAACTGTGGTACTCATAAAATGACTGCTGACCATCTGCTTCAAAGATGTCCAACAAAGCACATATGGGCGTCACCAGTACCATTCCTGGAGAAACTCTAGGGAGATGCAAATAGCCGCAAGCTTACTACTGCTTTCTTTGAAAATATTCAAGTAGACGTCTGAGAGTGTACGAAGAAAAAGAAGAAGAAGAAAAACAATACTGATACAGTGATGTTACATAGGGTGAACACAACGAAAATATCAACGTTACAGCCGTGGATTTACGGTACAGGGCAGAACATGGGCACGTATAAACTGGGGTACCACAACCTAATAACTGTGTCAATGATAAGAGAAAACCTAACTATCTTCTGTCACTTTATTCATAAATACACAATATGGTCAAATAGTAATAAATTAGTAAATAAATAAATAAAAATAATTAACAGGTACTGGTACTCGTTGGACATAAAGGATGACACTAGACAAAAGAAAAGAAAATATAAGTGATAGGCTTACCGGTAGGGTTATCATATCTGTTATAAGAGGTTTTGATGTTACTAAAATATAGGCTATCCTGGACAAATACCGGTAGGTGTATCAGAGGATACCAGGATAGTGCCAGATAAGAGACTGGTCTTATAAGTAATACCCCCTTCTCTGAAAAGAGCAAGGGTGTATAGACATCAAAGTGGGGTCAAGCTATGTAAGTTCTCAGTAGATGATGAGGTAGTGCTCTGAGTCCCTACTGCTACCTCTTAAGATTCCAAATTGATTTTGCTACGTGTCTAGGGGAATTTATTTAATTTAACAGGTATTGATTTCAAACAGAACTTTAACTTTAATAAAATTATTAAGCAAGACTGGATGAAATTTTATATACAATTTAATTGTCCTGAACCTCAATCTTTTCAGGCCAGGAATACTCAAAAGAAATGTAATGATATTATATACAAATTAAAATAAATAATCTGGAAAAACTGTTCCCTTTTTGTAGAGTGTTCACTGGAATAACTACATATACAGTTTCTGTTCCTATTAGTGATAACGTCTGCTATTACTATGCTGTAGGTCTCTTGATTACTTTGGAAGGTCTGCTACTTTCATCCTACAAAGGGTTGTAAGTTTATTTTGAATACTTTTTGGTGAATGGTTTGGATAAACTGACATTGCCTTCCTAAAGGACTTAACTTTAGAATGTTGCTGCTGCTGTTCTGTAAAACATTTGTCAGGATCACCAACTTAGTGACTCCTGACTGCGAAGATGGGGTCTGGCTCCAGTTTTCTTGAGGACCTCTCAACTCCCACACTTCCTCTCAACTGAATACAGCCACGAGGTAATTTCGTGATATAACCTGGAATAGAAGGACAACCCATTCCATGTAGAAGTCTGCCTCAATCCATTCACCCCTAAACAATATTAAAACTTACCCTTGTCAGATATTTGTGCTAACAAGTTGCACAAGACCTTGAATTTCGTTGCCTACAATCAGTTTCAAGTAATCATTCTTTCTCTGTTTGGATTCAATGTTCTGTCTTTCGACCATGCTTGGCTTCCATACAATAATCATGGTAAGTACAATACAGCATGTGACCTATTGATTACTTCATTCTAACCTTCCCTATATGTTTATCACATGATCTTGGAATAGTGTGTCACTCCAGAAGAAAATACCAATTTAAACCACTACTAACACTTACTGTCGTAAATTTTGTGCCCTATTTGCAAACACTATACACATTTTTTTTTCATTTCGAACAAGCCTACACACATTCCTACTTAGGTCAGTGTGACACAACACATCCCGCCGGCAGTTTCACTTTCGAATAGCACTCGAACAAATAGGCTGTTTACTCACAAGTTAATAATTAATAAAATAAGAAAATAAATATATCTTTCTTACCCTCAGGTAAATATAGTCACACACACAAGCTGAACTGGCCTTCTAAGGGATCTAGAACTGCTTTCAGAACAGAAGGCGAAGACTTGATCTTTCTATCTTCCCAATGCTGTCAGCTCGGTGTAAATTTTTGAATCTAATGGCCCCGATAGTACCACCTTGTTACTATTTATAGAACTACATCCAGCCAATCGGAGGAAAAGTCAAAAAGTTAATTTTTGAGACTTGTGCCTTATGCGGTTCTGAGCGTGTTTGTATAATCTGACTAATTTTAAATATTATATATTATAGTTATTAGCGGACCGATTTTAATTATCAAAAGTGATAATCAAACGGCCCATTGTTCTCTATCGTTCTATTTGGTTTTCCTTTTGTTATTTCTTTGCATTTCAATCTGGGTAATTTTTAAGTAATTAAATTTGGCATTACCCTGATGTGAAAATATCACTAAAATAAATTTTTCTACTACCATAAAATTTTATCATGCGTGAATATTTATGCTTATGTGTTAAGCAATATCAGCGCTATAATTTGAGACATATCCTTATGTTTAATTATCTTTAATTGTTAAGAAATAAAATATATTCGTTCGGTCAAAAACACAAAAATGGCATTGTTACCACGTTAAAAGGTTTCTTTATCCTTACCACAAAAAAAAAGAAGCATTATGATTGGTTTTTAAATTTGTACTATGCTCTTAGATAAATTTTGGTGGGCGGTAAATTTGACTGGGTTCTTAGGCTGCTTCAAATACTATAGTTAGTTTTAGATTCAAATATTATGCTAGTTTTTGAGCGGGGAATTTGAGCGTGGTGTCATACAGATTAAAAATGTGTACGACATGTCTCTCCCGTTTGAAAAGCGTAAACCACTAGTGCAGCTTTCATATCTGTATTACAATCACGTTCAAATTGACTCTACTATGCCTTAGTGTGATCCTGGATTCCTGCAGGTGGGTGCCTGCTCAAGAAATCTGCACCAACGTTCTGCGATCCAGGAATGTACTCAATGGTAAATGACTAAGGTTGTATGAGAAGAGACCACCTTAACAATCGTGCATTACCATGTCTTGCTTGAGCAAGAAAAACCAGTGGCTGATGATCGCTTTGGACCACGAAATGCCTCCCATACAAAAAGATCTGGAATTTCTTGATTGCCCAAACTAAGGCTAAACATTCTTTTTCTACTGTGGAGTAATTTTGCTCCGCTCTGTTCAATTTGCGGCTGGCATAAGCAACGGGGTTCAATTCTCCGTCTGGTGATGAGGACCTTTGTAACAACGTGGCTCCCAATCCCACATTACTAGCGTCCGTTCTCACCACGAATTCCTGACTCAAATCAGGTAGTTTCAATATGGGCTTACTGGTGAGTTTGTGTTTCAGCTCATTATATGCCAGCTCACATTCTGCTGACCACTCTATTTTGTCTGGCTTCCCTTTACGGGTAAGATCTGTCAGAGGAGAAAAAACAGAGTTAAAATTCTGGATATATTTTTGGTAGAATCCACAAAGTGAGACAAAGGATCTCACATCTTTCTTAGTCTGTGGTCTGGGTGCTCTCTGTAATTTTTCTAAGTTCTTAGGATCAGGGGTCATGCTACCCTGATGTACAGTGTGTCCCAGGAACTCCAATTCCTTGCAGCTAATACAACATTTGGTGGGTCTAGCAGTCAGATTTGCCTCTCTGAGTCTGTGAAATAACATATTTAGAGAGTCTAAATGTTCCTCAAATGTTTCAGTGGTGATGAGGATGTCATCCATGAAATTAGTGATACATGGATTTTTCAGGGGGTCCAATAATTTTCTCATCATTCTGGAAAACACACTCGGAGAATTCTTCAATCCAAAAGGCAACATATTGAACTCGTAGTGCCCTTCCGAGGTGCTAAAGGCCAGATAAGGTCGAATCTCAGGCTTCACTGAAATCTGATAATATCCCTTACTGAGATCTACCTTTGAAAAATATTTTGCCTTATTCAAACTGGCAAACAGTTGATTAGTTTCAGGTAATGGATCCACATGGCTTTCTGTGACAGCATTCAGTTTTCTGTAATATATGCACAGTCTATGTTCCCCAGAGGGTTTTCTCAACAATACCACACTGGAGCTATAAGGAGATTCACTATGAGAAATAATTCCTTCTTGTAATAAATATTCGATCTCTCCTTTTAAAGCTTGTTCCTTAGCAAATGGGATAGTATAGGCTCTCATACAGATGGGTGTTGGGTCTAGCAATTTCATATCATACTCTAACAAGTTGGTGTGCCTCGGTTTGTCCGTTAACACGTCTGTATGATTTTCCAGAACCTTCTGAATTTTCTCCCTCTGCCCTTTTGTTAGGTGATTGCTGACTTTTACCTGTGCAGGAGTTTCGCAGAGTTTCAGGGGGTATTCATAAGAAAAGAGAGGTTCATTTTTCATTTCAGTGGCTAGGGACAGGGTCATTAAATGTGCACCTTCCAACACTCTTCTATCATGGTATTTCTTGAGGAGGTTCACATGATAGACTTTTTCTTTTCCCTTCTTGTCTATCTTGTAATTAGTTCTAGATACCTTTTCCAGAACTGTGTATGGACCCTGCCATCCTATCTGAAGTTTGTTGCTGCTGCCGGGTAACAGAAGAAGCACCTTCTCCCCCACAGCAAGCTCCCTATCCTTCGCTTTCCGGTTATAATACTCAGCATGTTTCTTTCTGGCTTTCCTCAGATTATCATTTGCTAGTTTCCAGCCAGTTTTTAACCGAGAGGTCAACTCGTTCACATACTGGTATGATGAGGTTACAGTTTCTTCTGCTTTCTCATCTGTCCATGTCCTCAATAAGGCTTCCAATGGACCTTTAATGGGCCGGCCAAATAACAGTGTTGCCGGTGCCATTCCTGTTGAATTATGGGGGACTTCCCGATAAGCAAATAAGGCCGCGGGTAAGTATTGATCCCATGTGTCAGGTTTTTCATGTGCCAGCTTTCGCAGGATGGAAATAAGTGTCCCATTGAACCTTTCCACCTGCCCGTTCCCTTGGGCGTGATACGGACTACAATGAAAGTGCCTGGCTTGAAAGATCCTGAAAACTTCCTCAGTTAGTTTCCCCTTGAACTGTGATCCATTATCAGTCAATATCTGGTGGGGAAATCCTAACCTTGTGAATATTGTAAGTAACGCCTCTGCCATATGTTTAGAGTCGATTGATGACATGGCTACTGCCCCTCCCCACATAGAACAAGTGTCCACCAGAGTAAGAATGTAACTGTTTCTCCTCTTGGTTCGTGTGAGAGGTCCAACAATATCCACTGCAACTCTCTCAAAAGGGGTTCCCATGATTGGCATTTCCCCAAGAGTTGCAGGTGCAGTCCAATGTTTTGGAGCTACCCTTTGACATTCTGGGCAGGATTTTACATATCTTTTTATATCTTCAGTTATTCCTGGCCAGAAGTAGTGACAAGCTATACGTTGTCCTGTGGCGCTAATCCCCATATGACCACTGAAGGGGATAGCATGGCCTAACTCCATCACCTTTTCCCTATATGAAGATGGAAGAACTAGTTGTCCATGACCATTGGATCCTGTTCCAGCCTTCCTATACATCAACTTATTCTTCATATACAATTCTCCTTTGTTTGGAGGGGTATGGCTTTTTGGTAGTTTTCTAAAACACGGCTTTAATGACTTATCCTCAGCCTGTGCTTTCCTCATCACCTCTGGATGAGTATTTATTGGGTTATCCTCCTCCTTCCTTGACTGTGATCTGGTCTGTACTGCTGCCATGATCACTGGTCTTTTGGGACTTCCCAAAAACACATATCTACACCCCAATATCAGAGGGTAGATTGGTTCATTTATCACTGCTGCTCTAATCACTCCTTCCACATAGCGAGTTTTTACCTCTATTCTTGCAATGTGAAGTGTCATTGTTGCTACGTCCTTAGTTGCCCCTTGTATCGCCACTGTTTCTGTGGTATATTGATCTGGGTGCACTAGGTTAGAACACACAACTGAGTCAAAATCCAATCCAGTATCATAAAGGCACTTGATAGTGGCCCCATTACATACTACTTCTTCACATACAGGGGGATGGAGAGGTTCTTGCTGTCCTGTAGACAGTTCCTTCTTTCCCTTGTTTCCTGTTTTAAGGCATGCAGCGAAATATGGAGGGTTTCTCTTCCTACAGTCTTTTGTATGATGATTATTTAACTTACAAATTTTACACCATTTTCCTTCTGGTCTGTAGGGTTTCTTTTCATTTACCTGAGGGTTTCTGTCTCTATGATCAAATCTAGGCCTATCATAACTTTGTTTAAATCTATGTGGTTGATCCCTATTGTCAAACTTATTCTGGTTTTGTGGGGTTTTATTACTCTTTGCTTGTTTCTTTTTAACTCCAGCCACTTCTGACTGGGCTGCCTGGTATCTCTCAGCAACATTGAGAATCTCCCCCAACCTCTCTGCACCTTGTTCCATGAGAATTTTTCTCAAGTCTGGAGCCATGGACTCTCTTAACTGCTTCATCATGACCATTTCTTTCAGGTCTTGGGTTTTCCCCAGAGCAGTCCATTTCTCCAAGTAGGTTTCTAGTCTTGCAGAGAATTGGTGGTATGTTTCTCCAGACAGCAGCTTAGTAGTTCTAAATTTCTTTCTATAAAATTCAGCATTCTTCTCATATCTGACTAACAATGCTTGTTTTAGGAGGTCATAATCTTCTTGATCTTCCATACTTAATTTGGAGAAAACTTCGTACTAAGTTCCCCTCAACCCTTGTGATAGTTTTAGGCTCCACGTTTCTTTCTCTAGACCAGCGGTTCCCAACCTTTTTTCACTTGTGTACCCCTTGGCAGCCCATTTCTATAAATTGTACCCCTAATATTAGCAAAATATTTGACTTAATATAGTTGCTGTTATTCAAAATTTATAGATTATAACCAGAAATAAGGGGGCCAACCACGGGATTAAAAAACAATGTAATAAAAAGGTGAACAAACAGTGCATATATTTTTACATTTAAAAAATCAGAAGTTACAATAAAAATTAACACATTTAATTTATTAATAATAATAATAAAAACGTTGTTATTGTTAAAAGTTGAAATCACTTTTTATAACACACAGGTCACGTGACCATGACAAATGTTGAGTGCGACCCTTGAGCTTGTTTTGAGGCACATAGTTTTTTGAAATCAGGTTCAAGTGATGTAAGATACAGTCTCAATTCTGGACCTGCATTCAGTTTATTACGATATTTATTTTTTATAAAGGTATAAGAAGAGAAAGCCCTCTCCACCAGCTCAGTATTTGTAAATGGCAACAGAAACTTAAGCGCCTTGTCGGTCAGCTGTTCATATTCTCTGCTGATGTCTCCCCAAAAGTTAATAAGGCGATTGATCACATTCCACATTATGTTTCAGCTTTTTTACTGTGCCGGTTTTCAACCACTGATCCATATCTGATAATACACGAATTGAACAATTAATCACTTTAAATTAAGTTAAAACAATGACAAAAACTACTGTATATAGAAACACTGTTTTACTGTCTCACGTTTTTAAAATTTGGGTCAAGAATAGACACTATTACTTCCGGGACATTAGACGTTCATAGATAGTGTGGAAGTTCAAACAAGTCATATTTTTGATGAAATATTCAACGGCACAACTATAATCCCATGGTCATCATAATGAAGACTATTGTGTAAAAATATTGAAATGTGGTCATACGAAATGCCATAGATTTTCACACACGCCAGTTCAAGCAGACAGCACGCCAGTGGTGCGCAAGAAAAACGGTGGAGATTGTCTCACACAATTCATGTTGTATAGTATAGCGTTGAATTAATTTCACAACTTTTGACTTGTCTTTTACACTGTTGACATATGTATCTTTTTTCCGCCATTACTCAATTTTTTTTCGCGTACCCCTGAACGTCCTGTCGCGTACCCCCAGGGGTACGCGTACCACAGGTTGGGAACCGCTGCTCTAGACCATAGTTAGTAGCTAATCTTTCATATCTATTTAGAAATGATTCAATGTCATCTTCTTTCTCTACAAATGGGTCTAAGTGGAAATTCATGGCTGAATTTGAGGCACCCTGACTTGCACTAGTGTCAGAGGTAGTTGGGCCGCTTCCATTATCTGTAACATGTCCTTGAAGTTCCATTTCTTTTAGTCTTAACTCATGTTCCCTTTGTAACCTCTTTTCCTCTTTCTCAGCCTCCCTTTCCGCAACCTGTCTTCTTTCCTCTTTTTCAGCCTCCATCTGCATTCTCTTAGCCTCAGCCTCCATCTGCAATCTCTTAGCCTCAGCCTACATCTGCAATCTCTTAGCCCAGCCTCCATCTGCCTAGCCTCCCTATCAGATTATAATTTCTTAGCCTCCCTATCAGCTTCTAATTGTAATCTTCTCTCTGTTTCTAACTTCCTATCTTCTCTGTCTATAAATTTATCACATACAGTAGTAACATACTGAATCAACGCGTCCCCACTCATACCAAGGTCTTTTGCCGCCTGTACTGTAGCAGATCTAAATTTGGCCAAGTCTGCCATTCTCTTTCATTCGTACACAAATTATTAACAATTATAGTATCAATTAGTAAATACTAACCAACTTACTTAACTATAGCCAATGACAGCTCATCCAATTCACCACAAGTTGTTTAATTTTATGTTATTTATTATTCCCTACAATAAGAGCCCCAAGGTATGGTGGAAAAATCCCGGACAGGACACCAATATGTCATAAGAGGTTTTGATGTTACTAAAATATAGGCTATCCTGGACAAATAGGTGTATCAGAGGATACCGGGATAGTGCCAGATAAGAGACTGGTCTTATAAGTAATACCCTCTTCTCTGAAAAGAGCAAGGGTGTATAGACATCAAAGTGGGGTCAAGCTATGTAAGTTCTCAGAGAACATGATGAGGTAGTGCTCTGAGTCCCTACTGCTACCTCTTAAGATCCCAAATTGATTTTGCTACGTGTCTAGGGGAATTTATTTAATTTAACAGGTATTGATTTCAAACAGAACTTTAACTTTAATACAATTATTATCAAGACTGGATGAAATTTTATGTACAATTTAATTGTCCTGAACCTCAATCTTTTCAGGTCAGGAATACTCAAAAGAAATTTAATGATATTATATACAAATTAAAATAAATAATCTGGAAAAACTGTTCCCTTTTTGTAGAGTGTTCACTGGAATAACTACACATACAATTTCTGTTCCTATGAGTGATAACGTCTGCTATTACTATGCTGTAGGTCTCTTGATTACTTTGGAAGGCCTGCTACTTTCATCCTACAAAGGGTTGTAAGTTTATTTTGAATACTTTTTGGTGAATGGTTTGGATAAACTGACATTGCCTTCCTAAAGGACTTAACTTTAGAATGTTGCTGCTGCTGTTCTGTAAAACATTTGTCAGGATCACCAACTTAGTGACTCCTGACTGCGAAGATGGGGTCTGGCTCCAGTTTTCTTAAGGACCTCTCAACTCCCACACTTCCTCTCAATTGAATACAGCCACGAGGTAATTTCGTGATATAACCTGGAATAGAAGGACAACCCATTCCATGTAGAAGTCTGCCTCAATCCATTCACCCCTAAACAATATTAAAACTTACCCTTGTCAGATATTTGTGCTAACAAGTTGCACAAGACCTTGAATTTCGTTACCTACAATCAGTTTCAAGTAATCATTCTTTCTCTGTTTGGATTCAATGTTAGTGTCCTTCGTCCATGCTTGGCTTCCATACAGTAATCATGGTAAGTACAATACAGCATGTGACCTATTGATTACTTCATTCTAACCTTCCCTATATGTTTATCACATGATCTTGGAACAGTGTGTCACTCCAGAAGAAAATACCAATTTAAACCACTACTAACACTTACTGTCGTAAATTTTGTGCCCTATTTGCAAACACTATACACATTTTTTTTTATTTCGAACAAGCCTACACACATTCCTACTTAGGTCAGTGTGACACAACACATCCCGCCGGCAGTTTCACTTTCGAATAGCACTCGAACAAATAGGCTGTTTACTCACAAGTTAATAATTAATAAAATAAGAAAATAAATATATCTTTATTACCCTCAGGTAAATATAGTCACACACACAAGCTGAACTGGCCTTCTAAGGGATCTAGAACTGCTTTCAGAACAGAAGGCGAAGACTTGATCTTTCTATCTTCCCAATGCTGTCAGCTCGGTGTAAATTTTTGAATCTAATGGCCCCGATAGTACCACCTTGTTACTATTTATAGAACTACATCCAGCCAATCGGAGGAAAAGTCAAAAAGTTAATTTTTGAGACTTGTGCCTTATGCGGTTCTGAGCGTGTTTGTATAATCTGACTAATTTTAAATATTATATATTATAGTTATTAGCGGACCGATTTTAATTATCAAAAGTGATAATCAAACGGCCCATTGTTCTCTATCGTTCTATTTGGTTTTCCTTTTGTTATTTCTTTGCATTTCAATCTGGGTAATTTTTAAGTAATTAAATTTGGCATTACCCTGATGTGAAAATATCACTAAAATAAATTTTTCTACTACCATAAAATTTTATCATGCGTGAATATTTATGCTTATGTGTTAAGCAATATCAGCGCTATAATTTGAGACATATCCTTATGTTTAATTATCTTTAGTTGTTAAGAAATGAAATATATTCGTTCGATCAAAAACACAAAATAGGCATTGTTACCACGTTAAAAGATTTCTTTATCCTTACCAAAAAAAAAGAAGCATTATGATTGGTTGTTAAAAAAGGAGGACAAGTATCAATTTTTAGTGATGAAAAGGAGGACAAGGGCGGACATTATAGTGACATTTCTTCAAATTGGAGAACTGATCAAAACACTTAGTGTCATCAATTTGTACACCTTTTTCCATCACAAATTGTATACTTATTTCTACATCTTCCCAGGAAATATCTTCAAGATCTAGCCACTTAAACCCAGAAAATTCCTGAAAAAGCTGCATCCACATTTTTAAATAATCTAAACATCCTTCATACAGTTCTTCTACATTACACTGAAACTGTTACACCTCAGATTTGTAGCCATCACTTTCCATTTGCTTTAGCATGTCTTTAACTTTGAGTGGCATGAAATTGATATCCTTTCTTTCTTGAAGGAGGTCTTGCAAGGATGAAAGGATTTTCATTACATCAATAAGGGAGTTATCTTCCTTTTATTATTTGCTAACATGAGCATGAAATACACTAATTGGGGACTGAACATGCCTTAAATAGATTTCACTTAATGGATCCTCAAAAAACTTGTTCATTACAGCTGGTGGTTTGTTCTGTGAAAGAAAGAATGACTTGAGAGCTGGAAACATTTGTAGAAGTCTTTGAACAGCTGGAAATAAAGTCAGCCACCGTGTTTTGCTGTGGTTAAGGAGTTTCTGGTATTCTACATCAACAAACTCACAGAACTCTTTTAGGGACTCAACATGGACAGTGTAAATTGAATAGTAATTATAATTTTTTACAAACAAATCTGTGGGGTACCTCCAGAGTGAAGAAAAAAATGTCCAATCACTGGAAATGCGGATAAAACAGGGAATTCACAAAAATGTGTGTGGACAGTAATTTTTACCCCCAAAATGAGGACATGTCCGCATAAATGAGGACGTATGGTAACCCTACTTACCGGGAATCAAACCTATGACCAACCAAACGGCATCATCGGCTTGCTGTGACCGTACATCTTGTAAGGACGCTCAGCCAATTTTGCACCCCAAAAAGTGCATTATTGGCTGAGGTAATTCTCATGACACTCACACAACTATGGTATATAGGATCCGTGGACGACCCAGACAGTTTTAAAGACGCAATCACTAATATAACTTTCCTATCAGCAAGTATAGACCAAATAAAGGCCGAAATAATTGTGTCCAGTAATGTGTAGTGGAAGACGAATAACACAGAATAGACGGGTAGGTTAAATAATAAGAGTGGACTGAACAAATGAATGCTACCATCACTAATATACCTGAGAACAGGTGACATATAAATTAAGCCTCACGGCCAAGACTGACCACAAATCAGCACCTCAGTAAAATGGAGGCAAACTATACTACTCGTCAAAAGTCAAGGGCCACTTAGAAAAACCTTGGTTGAAACCATAAAACAAATCTGATATAAACGTAATTGGTATCAGTCAAAACGGCATTTATTGAATACCAAATTGATATGTCACGTAAAGAAATGGAAACACACATTTAAACGCAATGAAGCTGTGAAGTGTGTCACCCACCTTTTCAAAAGTTCCACAATAGATATTGGACAAATAGACATTTCAAAATCGGGTATGACCACCGTTTGCAGCAAGGCATTCAAGACAGCGTAGACGCATCGAGTCCACAAGGGTCCGAAGAGTATCCCGAGGAACAGCTTGCCATTCCTGAAGCAGATATGCTGTCAGCTGTGCAACATCCATTGGCAGGGGGTGATTTGTTGACAATCTTCGACCAAGGACATCCCAGAGGTGCTCAATCGGAGAAAGGTCAGGTGAATGAGCTGGCCACGCCATCCTGATGATCCCATGTTGCTGAATAAACTCATTCACCACACGAGCTCGATGAGGTCGAGCGTTATCATCTTGGAGGATGGAATTACCACATATGGCCTCCAGAGCAGGCTGAATAATTGGTCTCAAGATTTCGTTCTGGTATCTTGGGCCGGTCAAGTTGCCTTGGATGATGTAGAGTGGGGTCCTGCCGTGTCTGTAGAAGCCTCCTCAGACCATGACAGAACCCCTACCATAACGATCCACCTCTTGAATTGTGTCATCAGTAAATCGCTCTCCTGGTCGTCTCCAAACTCGAATCCTGCCATCATTGAATGACACAGTGAAGCGAGATTCACCAGTGAAGAGAACTTGACTCCATTGTTGCCTTGTCCATCGGATGTGCTCGCGACACCAAGCAACACGGGCTCTGCGATGAGCCTGAGTAAGAGGGATTCTGACTGCAGGACGTCGAGCAGCCAGTCCAAATTCATGTAAACGTCTGCGACTGACATTAACGTTTACAGTTTGTCTCAGCTGACATCTTAGAGTGGAACAAGTCACTGTTCGATGGCTCAGGGCTGACAACAAGAGGTACCGGTCATCATGTCTATTGGCGCATCTAGGGCGACCTGGCTGGTGGCGATCCTCCACACTTCCTGTGGCCTGAAATCTCTCCAAAATTCTTTGGATGGTAGAGTGTGACACTGCAAGCCGTCTAGCAACCTCACGGACAGATAAACCACTTTCAACCCACGCTATAGCCCTCATTCTTTGTAAGGTGTCAAGACTTCTTCTCGGTGGCATGGTTTTTGCAAGTGATGAAACTACCCTAAGTCTGCTGATTGTAAAACAAATTAAGAGTGAACTCTGTTCACGAAAAGTCGCCATTGCACGTGGAATGTCAATCAGCACGATTACTTCACCTGTTTGGTTGTACTGAAGTTTGAAAAAACAGATTAAAAATGTGAATTTATGGTGAGCAAACCAAATTGCACGTGATCACCATGGTTGTCGGTGAGATGTTTTTATGCTTAACGTGCATAGAGGACTGTCAGAGGAAGATATTGCACCCATTTTTACTAAAAACGTCCTTCATTTAATCATTCTATGCGCTTATATAAAAGTGTATTGAAAATAATAGGGTGGCCCTTGACTTTTGACGAGTAGTATACGATGCAAGTAAGTCAACACTCACAAACTCCGAAAAGAGACGAAACA
Source organism: Oreohelix idahoensis (assembly GCA_024509875.1). Lineage (NCBI taxonomy): Eukaryota > Metazoa > Mollusca > Gastropoda > Stylommatophora > Oreohelicidae > Oreohelix > Oreohelix idahoensis. The sequence continues at coordinate 31,258 of JAMPIV010011351.1, read as the reverse complement.
TCGGTCGCTGCCGCAACATATGAACATGATCAGTCATATACAAAAAACACAAGGATTATCCATGAATCAAATGTCAAAGAGCAATTGTTCCACCGATACGATATACAGATACCAGCTGTCCGAAAAATGCCTATCCAAGTTGGCTGCTAAGACTCAAGTCAAGTCAGTAATGGCTTCTCACTCCCACCAAAATTATCCAGTCACGTGACACCACATGACCGACTATTCATGCGCTAACTCGAGCTTCGCTCACCGCGTAAACTAAACTGCTGCTCCTGACCAAGCAGCTAAGTCACGACAGCTTTAACTAATGTCTCAGACCTAAGGGTCTTTTATATTTGGACATGCGCCCTAATATAACCATGTGCTCGGCACAAAAGATCAGTATAGTGACACATATGTGTCATTAGATCTTTTGTCTGAAAACACAGAGGATCATTGGTGACACTTGTGTGTCATTGGGTCTTTTTGTGTTGGGACATGCGTCTATGTTGGGCGTGTTCCAATGCGACTCATGCGAGTTAAAAACATGCGACCTCATGCGAGGAAAAAAAATCGCGACCTCATGCGAGGAAAAAAACAAAACAGCTTTAACCATACCGTGACACATTCAAATAAGTGGTTATATTGTATATTTTAATAACATAAGTGTATTATGCTTTTGTAAAATGTTACATTGAACATGACTTGCAGAAATAACAGTGTGACCCAACTCGGTGGTATGAAACTGACTCTTGTTAGCTTAGAGCAAGGCTCGGCAACCAGTCGATACCGACCTTTTTTCTTTGTAAGGTTCATCATCATCACCCCCCCCCCCTTTCTCCGCCCCCCGGGTTAAAATTACACACAGACACATATATATGTACACGGTAGATCTTCAGAAGGCTAAGTGTTACCAGAGTAGACCACAAAAGCTCCTGGGTTGCCGACCCCTGGGTTAGAGTACAAAGAGTATTACTCGGGGTGGGAACGCCATCAAGAGGCCGCGTCAGCTTGACAAAATCCCCAGGGCCGGCTCTGCTTGTTTGATTTTTAAGTAAAAAAAAATATCTTTACCTGATTTCAACATTTATTCACGAATCGTACTTGATTTTCGAGTTGAGTTCGCGGCCAGAAGTATTTGAGAAGGGGCGCATGTCAAACTACTCGTCCCGGGCGCTGAGTGCTGTAAGGCCCGCCCCGAATTAAATTTCTTGTGCCATCCGTGCAAGGTGTTTTCATGTCATCTTTATCCCTGTTTAGTCTGTCTCCGCTAAGAGGTATGGGAAATATCTATATTTAGCTCCCAGCACATAAATATAATTGACGGAAAATTTTTTTTCCTAATGGTGTGATACTTCCCACTCATTTCCTAGGTAGTGAAATCGTATGTCTGGCATTCTCGGATAAGGGTGAAAAAAGGAGGTCCCGTGTACAAGTTGAGCATGTTAAAAATCCTTCGGCAGTTGGAAATCGTAAAGAGTAAGCCATACGGCCGGTGCCCTGGCAAAATGTAAAAAAAAAACTAGGAAACCAATACACTATAAAATTATGTATAGAATGAGTGATTCCAGCATACACATATTGGGATCCTCGCCAGTGTTACATAGTTAGTAAAAATAGATTATTTTTATACTGTGCCTTCATAAGTGTATTTAATACATTGTTTTCTTAGTACAGTATGGAAAATCTTTTGGTTTTCCTATACTCAGGGAGATAGCATTTTTCCTCGTTGAGCTGAAGCAAGTATTTTTTAAAATTCTTCTGCAGCTTGCACATCAGATGAATCTGCCTCACAGGAAAGTTTAATATTTAACATGCCATAACGGTTCTTGAAGCTAGCAAGGCAGCCAGTACTAGCCAAGAAGGCCTTCACTGTTTTTTTTTTTTGGCCCTGCGTGGCATGTTCGTAGATCTGCATGTGGTATCCACAACCCTTTTTTAAATCACTCACTATCTCATTAATCCACAAACTTCAACGTTTTTTTCTATTTTTCCATTGTCTCATCACGAACCACAGACGTAATTTTTGCAGTCTCTGGTGCCGATTCATGGTTGTATTTGCAATAAATGGTGGAATTATTCGGTCACCCTGGGAGAGCCCCCATACCAGGGAAATGGCAAGGGATGTCCTTACGGAGTCCATCTGGCTGGTGCCACCCCGCTCGCACTCCTGTCGTGATTTAGTCTGTCTCACAACACCGTTTTTTGTATACTTAGGAGTAAATCTGACCATACCGCACGCCATATGTTGAGAACTCTCTGATACACTAACCAATGAAAACGAGTCATTCTTGGTGTGTATTGTAAAACGTATTAGGCTTGAACATAGAGGCCCATTTTGTGTAACCGATGGTACAATGCCATTTAATTTTGTAAAGAATAAAGAAGTATCACCGGAAAGGATTATATAATTCAACAACGGGAATGTTACGCTAGAGGTAGGTGTAAAAACTTTCTCGAATAGCATTTTAGTAAGATAGGAATATTGAGGGAAAGGGCTTCGTTACATCAGGTTAGTCCAAATTTAGCTAGTTAAAGCATGCATATATTAAAATGCATTTTGCAAACTAACCAATTAGTAGGTAGATCAATACAGAATAATTCAAGCTTTAAATGACAAAAATCGCCCCCCATAAATAAGAGAGATAATGAATATTTAAAATTTTGCTAATTGAACAGAAGGCAAAATTATGCCTCATTTTGAGATTTTTAACACCCTTTTTGCCCCATGCCATCCGATACGGCGGATGTGCTAGTATATAGGACCTTGCCCTTGGCTAAATTGAGGCCACAACATTTTAAAAATACAGCTGAATAGAAGAAAGCGGTAAAAGTGTAAACGTTTTCTACCTTTGCCAACCGCATCTGCCTGGCAGACCTAGATGCCCATTAACAGCCTGTTACAGCTTGTATGTATTGCATGAGGGTAAGAATCAATATATATATATATATATATATATATATATATATATATATATATATATATATATATATATATATATATATATATATGTATATAATTATGTAATTTTCCTGTGATTAATCCACTTGTGCGTTAGGAAGTGTGTAGCATGTGTAAACCTCTTGGAGACGAAAGCCAGCCTTGTAAAATGTGTAGAATAATTGAGAATGATGGCCAAAGTACGTCTGTAAGTTTGACAAAGTGTTTGAAGGAGTATTTCTTAAAGGAACGACACATTTACCAGGAACATAAGGAAGAATGACAGGAATTATTTTAAGGAATTGATTAAGGTATTACTTAGTGCTTTATACTAGACCAAACCATTGGATGAAGGCGGATCATGGACAACTGGATCTAACTTAGGATTTATAAGGAAAGTGTAGTCACAGTGAACTGGCTGTGAGTGGTATTGAGGTAAATTGTCCTGTGCATATGTGTGGTGAAGTGGGATGTTATAAATATTTATAGGGGACTTAGTGTACTGACTGAGATCAGCTGTGAAGGTATCTATATCTAATAAGAGTAGTGTATTATAGATAACCTTACTTGCTGCCACATATATACATTCATTGCTGTCATGAATGTATATGTGTCCTGATTCAAATACAAAGGGAACCAGGAATCACAATCAATTTTAATTACACGGTATATGTACAGAATTTATTAATATGATTCATGTAGTGACATATATTATCAATGGTATCCTATGTGTGTCAGTTGTGTAGTATTAATATGAGGTAATACTGGTTTTGTTTTGTTCAAGCTCTGTTGGTATTTGTCATCATGACTTCAATAGTTTGTTTCTATGGGAACTAGTATTGGAGATGTTCTCAGTTCCTGGTATTAAAACAATTTACTTCCCCTCTTAAGTTTATGTTACAATGTTATTTTAAGATGGGGGTACATAATGTTGAGCTCAGCTGGCCACATCAGCTTATCTTGCGTGATGGCGGCAGGAAAAGACTCCTCTGCTCGATTTCTCCCCTGTGCTCTGGAGACACCTCACTGATAGCTAAATGGACCAAGGAGTATGCTGTCCGACTCTGGATTCAGCAAAGCTCTGACCAGGTGCTGCTCAATAACGTTAAGACCACAGTCCCACAATTCATGGAAATACACAGATACGTTGACTAGCAATGAATTCTGGCACAAATACTGGCACAAATTCCCATCTGCTTATGTTCCAGGCTTTTATTTAGCAAAAATATGAGCTGGCTTCAACGCACTGTTGCTTCATCAAGCTTATTTGAACTAGTGGTCTCGAACTAACGCTCTGAATTGTGTATATTCGCAGCTCTAACCAATGAAACCACGTCTCCACATCTTTTCAAAAAAAGTACCCCGTCTATTCGTTTCCCATAACAACACAAGATAGTATTTATAGCCCGACCAATCGTGTTTAGTCTTATATTTGTTGCGCTCCAATCAATTTGGAGTTAACATGGTAGGCTATTTCCGTACGTAAGGTTTTTTCAAACACGTTAAAAAAAAATTTTATGAGCAGAAATGATTTCATGCTGTCTGGCATCCCCACTATTTTATTTTGGTTATAATTTGGTAATTCCTAGACTATTTGCGTAACGTTTTACATATTCTTTGTCAGCAAGCCCTAAGGAACCCAAATATACAAATTTAAAAGAGCTAAGTGGCTGCGTTCAAAATATGCAATTTCTTCTACCTCCTGTTTCGAAGATGTGCTGTCTGGGTACTGTAATGTTTTCAAACGTAAACCCATCTAATGTTATCTTTTCTAATAAGCGTTTTTCAGGATTTTAAAACCTAACTCTGGGAAGGGTAGTGAATTTAATCACTGTCCGTCTGAAAAAAAGTTAGTGCATGTGGCCTTACACGCGTGATGGCAGCAATTGTGTATCGCGCGACGCGTGTTTAGTGTTGCACGTGTTCCTGATTTTCATTCGCCCCTCTCTCTTTCTATTTGAGTCCATCTGTTCGTTCGTTTTGGTAACGTAGTATAATTAATGTTAGGATTAATTTAGGTCATTACGCAGTGTGCCTCTCAATGTTTTTCTTAGAAATGCAATACCCGTTTTAATGTGTTGTGGAAACGCTTGTATTTATGCAGTGGCTTATATTTAACGTGGAAACGTTACAATTTGCAGACGAAGCATAAAACAAAGGGGGATTTCGAGTACATTCTTTGTGACAGCACTGTTATTTTACCATTGCTCTTTTTCTTTATTAGAATTTATTTGTTAGGCTTTATATTTACCTGATAATTTATATATGTGGATTAGAATATTTCACGACACCTCCCCTCTTAAAACAGACATCCCATGTCAGTCCTTTATTCTATATACACATAGATAAATGTAAGTCAACTTGACTTTACTCTGCTGTGGTGCTATCATGGTTTTATGTAGTTGGGTCCATTCAGAGTAGGCACTACTCATGAAATCTGCCTCAGACTTCTACAACCAATAATATATTTCGGTTATGTTACTGAACAGCCGCAAGTGTGAGTGCTTGTCTTAATGCTGCTTCGCAACCCGTATTCACCATTTCTCTTCTCTGAGTCTGCGCAATGACATGTCCAGAGAACATTATATTTCCCTCAAAATGTACGTTATGAGGAGATAACATATACCTGGTGATAGCAGAGTTTTCGTAGTGGATCCCATAATCTTCTTATTATCCTGTATGAAACATTCGGAATATCCTCAATCAAAGAGGCAACTCAGGGATTCATTACGTTCCTCCGAAATGTTTACATCCAACAATTTTCTCATCATTCTAGAGAAGACACTAGGCGCATTCTTCAATCCAAATGGCAATCTATTAAACTCATAGTGTCCTTCTGAGGTACTAAAAGCTAGGTATGGTCTAACCTCAGGCTTTACTGGAATCTGATAGTATCCTTTACTCAGATCCACTTTTGAGAAATATTTAGCTTTATTTAGTCTGGCAAACAGCTGATTTGTATCCGGCAATGGATCCACCTGTCCTTCTGTAATAGCATTCAGTCTCCTGTAATCTATACAGAGTCTATGTTCTCCAGAGGGCTTCCTTAAGAGTACAACACCGGAACTATACGAAGATTCACTGTGTGAAATAATTCCTTCCTTCAACAGATAGTCTATCTCTTCCTTCAAAGCTTTCTCCTTAGCAAACGGAATCGAATATGGTTTCATACAGACAGGTGTGGGGTCTATCAGTTTCATATCATATTCCAATAGGTTTGTATGCCCTGGTCGGTCTGTTAACACCTCTGCATGATTATTTAGAACCTGTTGCACTCTCTCTTTCTGAGTTTTCGTTAAATGTGTACTGATTTTCACCTGTGCTGCTGTCTCACAGGGGTGTAATGGATACTCAAATGATGAAAGTGGTTCCTTTTCATCTCCATGGCGATGGACAAGGTCAACAAGTGTGTCTCCTCCTGATGTTCTCTTTCCAAATATTTCTTCAGGAGATTCACATGATAGATTTTTTCTTTCCCCTTCTTATCTATCTTATAATTTGTTCTAGATACCTTCTCTAAAACTGTATATGGACCCTGCCATCCAATTTGTAACTTATTCTGACTCCCGGGGAGAAGAAGCAGTACCTTCTCTCCCACAGCCAAATTTCTGTCTTTCGCCTTCCTGTTATAATAGGCAGCATGTTTCTTCCTGGCTTGTTTCAAATTTTCATTGGCAAGTTTCCAGCCAGTTTTTAAACGAGTGGTCAGCTCATTCACATATTGGTATGAAGATGTAATGTTTTCCTCTGCCTTTTCATCAGTCCACGTTCTTAACAAAGCTACATATGGACCTTTAATTTTGTGGACCTATTTGTCCATGCACCGGTATGGTCTCTTCCACTCGAAGCTCTATAGTGATGATTTTTTTCCTCCCAGAATTATCATGCACAAAACGACCGCTACCAATTTTTCTTTTGGGGCTTTCTCCCCACTTAAAATTCTTGATGAGAGATTTCCTCTCTACATCCTCTTCCTCCAGTTTGTTTAAGTCCGATTGAGGGATTTTCGGCTTATCCTGGGGTAAGACATCTTTTTGCACTCTCCGCATAGTGGCCATTGTAAAACAGTTAAGTGAAGCTTGTCCGTGAAAAGGGGCTTCCCATTCCATTTGGTCCACTTTATCAAATCTATTTTTCTTTTTTATTATCAGGCCTAATTTTGCCCCGTGGCGTGTCCAGGTCCTGATCCATGTTCCCACTTGTGGGTGTTCCCTCATGTGCTATGCTACACCTTTCTACAAAATTCTCAATGTCCCATCTTGCTTTGGCCAATAATAATTGTGAGCCACCTTTTGAATGATGGTACCTATCTTCTCATGGTCCCCATCTGGTTTCACATGTAGGCTCCTTATTAAGTCTGCCCTATATCTTTTAGGAAGTACCAGTTGTCCCTGACCTTTGGATCTAGCTCCAGTCTTCCTATACATCAACTTGTTTTTCATGTAAAAATCTCCCTTGCCTGGAGTTGTATGACAAGTTGACAATTTTCTGAAACAAGGCTTGAGTGTTTTATCCCCAGCCTGTGCCTTCCTCATCTCTTCTGGAGTGGTATCTAACATAATATCCTCCTCCTGTCTTGAGGTCGACCTGACCTGAAGGGTGGCCATATACACAGGTTTCCTTCTGCAACGGTCAGTGTCATGATTGTTCATCTTACAATTCTTACACCACCTTTTTCCTTGGTTGAAAGATTTTCTTTCATCATATTTCCTTTCATCGAATTGTGGGAATTTATTTTTATTTTCATACCGTGGACTATCAAACTGGTGCTTACCTTTGTTTTGATCCCTAGGATCAAATTTATTAAAGTTCTGTGGTGCCCTAAAGTTATCCACTTGTTTCTTTTTATTACCTGTTACCTCTGCTTGAGCTGCTGATACCTTTCAGCAACATTTAGCAACTCACCCAGCCTCTCTGCACCTTGTTCCATGAGAAACTTTCTCAGGTCTGGAGCCATGGACTCTCTTAATTGCTCTATAAGGACCATTTCCTTAAGATCTTGGGTTTTCCCCAGAGAAGTCCATTTCTCCAAGTATGTCTCTATTCGTGCAGAGAACTGGTGATAGGTTTCACCTGACAGTAGTTTAGCATTCCTAAATTTTTTCCTATAAAATTCTGCATTCTTTTCATATCTTAACAAAAGAGCCTGCTTTAGCATGTCATAATTTTCCTGATCACCTCTGCTCATTTTTGCAAAAACTTCATAAGCTGCCCCACGAAGTCCCTGAGATAACTTTAAGCTCCACCTTTCTCTCTCTAACCCATACGTGGTAGCTAATAGTTCATACCTATTTAGATAGCTCTCTATATCATCGTCTTTCTCAACAAAATGATCTAAATGAAAATTCATAGCTGAGGTTGAGGCTCCTTGGCTAGCAGTGGCATCAGAGGCAAAGGGACTGGCACCATTTTCAGGAGCATGGCCTTGAAACTCAAACTCCCTTAGTCGTAACTCATGTTCCCTTTGTAATCTCTTCTCCTCCTTTTCTGCTTCCCTCTCTGCAGTCAATCTTCTTTCCCTTTCTGCAGCTTTCCCTTTCTGCAGCTAATTTCTTCTCTTCCCTTTCTGCAGTCAATTTCTTTCTTCTGCTTCCAATTTCAGCTAGCTTTCTCTGCTTCCTCAGCCTCAATCTGCAACCTCTTAGTCTCAGCCTCAGCCTGCAACCTCTTAGTCTCAGCCTCAGCCTCAAATTGTAACTTCTTAATTTCCCTTTCAGCCTCTAACTTTCTTTCGGCTTCAAACCTTCTTTCTTCGCGTTCAATAAATTTGTCACATTCCGTAGTGACATAGGCAACCATAACTTGCCCATCTAATCCTAACTCTTTTGCAGTCTGAACAGCAGCAGATCGAAATTTGGCCAGGTCCGCCATTGTCTATCAGGTAAATTTATACAATGTCTAACCAACAATTCAATCTCTAAATATATATCTAATGGACAACACAGGCACCGTGAGCTCAACCTTATTTAATTCCACCCAAGGATACCTTTTAATTCTTATATTCCCTGAAGTGAATTACCCCCACTATTTTTAATAGGTAAAGATTCAAAATCCCGGACGAGCCCCCAATATATGTGGTGAAGTGGGATGTTATAAATATTTATAGGGGACTTAGTGTACTGACTGAGATCAGCTGTGAAGGTATATATATCTAATAAGAGTAGTGTATTATATATAACCTTACTTGCTGCCACATATGTATACCTCAGTCAGAATTATTCTGGAATAGTGTGATGACTACGTTATATGTCTAGGGTATGTGTATGATGAAGTGTAAGTCATAACAACAACAGACAGATAAACAATTTAATTTATTCCACTACACTTGACAACACTGCGACACTCACATACATAAAACACTCTAAAGGATATCTTAAAGGAGTCACTGATAACTTTTCAAATAACAATATGTATTCATTGCTGTCATGAATGTATATGTGTCCTGATTCAAATACAAAGGGAACCAGGAATCACAATCAATTTTAATTACAAGGTATATGTACAGAATTTATTAATATGATTCATGTAGTGACATATATTATCAATGGTATCCTATGTGTGTCAGTTGTGTAGTATTAATATGAGGTAATACTGGTTTTGTTTTGTTCAAGCTCTGTTGGTATTTGTCATCATGACTTCAATAGTTTGTTTCTATGGGAACTAGTATTGGAGATGTTCTCAGTTCCTGGTATTAAAACAATTTACTTCCCCTCTTAAGTTTATGTTACAATGTTATTTTAAGATGGGGGTACATAATGTTGAGCTCAGCTGGCCACATCAGCTTATCTTGCGTGATGGCGGCAGGAAAAGACTCCTCTGCTCGATTTCTCCCCTGTGCTCTGGAGACACCTCACTGATAGCTAAATGGACCAAGGAGTATGCTGTCCGACTCTGGATTCAGCAAAGCTCTGACCAGGTGCTGCTCAATAACGTTAAGACCACAGTCCCACAATTCATGGAAATACACAGATACGTTGACTAGCAATGAATTCTGGCACAAATACTGGCACAAATTCCCATCTGCTTATGTTCCAGGCTTTTATTTAGCAAAAATATGAGCTGGCTTCAACGCACTGTTGCTTCATCAAGCTTATTTGAACTAGTGGTCTCGAACTAACGCTCTGAATTGTGTATATTCGCAGCTCTAACCAATGAAACCACGTCTCCACATCTTTTCAAAAAAAGTACCCCGTCTATTCGTTTCCCATAACAACACAAGATAGTATTTATAGCCCGACCAATCGTGTTTAGTCTTATATTTGTTGCGCTCCAATCAATTTGGAGTTAACATGGTAGGCTATTTCCGTACGTAAGGTTTTTTCAAACACGTTAAAAAAAATTTTATGAGCAGAAATGATTTCATGCTGTCTGGCATCCCCACTATTTTATTTTGGTTATAATTTATTAATTCCTAGACTATTTGCGTAACGTTTTACATATTCTTTGTCAGCAAGCCCTAAGGAACCCAAATATACAAATTTAAAAGAGCTAAGTGGCTGCGTTCAAAATATGCAATTTCTTCTACCTCCTGTTTCGAAGATGTGCTGTCTGGGTACTGTAATGTTTTCAAACGTAAACCCATCTAATGTTATCTTTTCTAATAAGCGTTTTTCAGGATTTTAAAACCTAACTCTGGGAAGGTTAGTGTTTTTATCACTGTCCATCTGAAAAAAAAGTTAGTGCATGTGGCCTTACACGCGTGATAGTAGTAATTGTGTATCGCGCGACGCGAGTTTAGTGTTGCATGCGTTCCTGATTTTCATTCGCCCCTCTCTCTTTCTATTTGAGTCCATCAGTTCGTTCGTTTTGGTAACGTAGTATAATTAATGTTAGGATTAATTTAGGTCATTACGCAGTGTGCCTCTCAATGTTTTTCTTAGAAATGCAATACCCGTTTTAATGTGTTGTGGAAACGCTTGTATTTATGCAGTGGCTTATATTTAACGTGGAAACGTTACAATTTGCAGACGAAGCATAAAACAAAGGGGATTTCGAGTACATTCTTTGTGACAGCACTGTTATTTTACCATTGCTCTTTTCTTTATTAGAATTTATTTGTTAGGCTTTATATTTACCTGATAATTTATATATGTGGATTAGAATATTTCACGACAATATGTTAGCACGATGTCTGACACTGTTTGTTATGTCCATTGTGTGTGAGGACAGAATAGTGCTGGACCATACAGGGGTTGTGATTATTTGTATTCCAGGTTTTATCCTGCAAACTACCAGAAGTGCATGAATCATCCATCTCTGTTGAACTCTGAGGTGCAAGTGCTCTTAAAGTCGTTGGAGCCAGATACCCAGCGTCTACTGCCTGACAATTCACAGACGTGTTAGTCCATGGCGGGAGAGTGATTGATTTCTACATAGAAGATAAGTGGCAAAACCAAGCCACTGGTCAGCCTATTCAGACTCTACCTCTAATATATACAATAAAAAGATAAAAATACAGTGTATGATGAATCCTTATGGACATAAATATGATAATCACTACTTCACAGTCCAGTAAGAGTGACAAAACATATATGTATTAGATAAGGGTTAATCAAAAGGTGAAAATTCATCATATTGATTCATTTTGATAATTGATATTCCATGCTTATTTATTTCATTATGTAAATACATTTGATTCATTATAAGTTACCTAACCGAAAAGAGAAACGGTACAGGTTAAATAAATTGTAAATATGTACCATCAGACTTGCTAAAATTATTTAAATTGAGTTCCAAGTTTTGTTGATACATATTATATATATATATAGACAGACCATAATTAGTACCCCTAGCATAATTAACCATATAAGAAAAATAATAATAACACATAATATCAGGGAAGAATCGTGAAAGGGAGCAAATAGACTTTCAGGACATCCACTCTCATCACACCTGGAGGTTTATACAGCTGGATTCTACCTCTGATGTCAATACACCCTGATTCTTTTCAGAAAAGGGGGTATTTCTTGTAAGACCAGTCTCTTATCTGGCACTATCCTGGTATCATCTGATACATCTTTTTGGTCCAGGATAACTTTAGACAGATTTCAATAACTCAACAAACCCCTTTCGTAACAACTCCAGACACCCAATTTTCGCGACTGCTTACCCAGCAGCCATTCAGTTACTCGGTACATTGGTCCAGACTTCACTTTCAATGGGTAGAACATTGAAAGGCAAGACAAGCTGAAGTATCTGAGAGTAACGTTTGATTGTGGGCTATCGTTCAAGTATCATGTCGAACTGATCATACAGAAGTGCAAGCAAGGACTGGCAGCCTTAAAAACAATTGTTGCTGCGCGCTTGGAACGGAGACTACTGTTTCTCCTGTTTCATTAGCTCGTGATTTCAGTAATCGAGTATGGGATAGGAATACTCACGCAAGATACATGCTCGGATTGCTGTTGATTAGATCCAGATATACGATGGCCCAGGCAAAAGCTTATATGCGGGTAACCACCGATAAAAGACACCTCCTACATGAGAATGTAGCTGACATAAAAGGAGCAAGAATAAAGAGGGAGATGTCATGGATGGCACAGACAGAGGCTACGATTGGTCAGGTGACCAGGGTTGAAAATATATCCAAAATGGAAGAGTGGAGTAAGTCAGGGGAGAACTAGATAAACTACCAGCAGGTCATCATTAGCCTTGGCAGAGAGTGCAGATCGTGTGGCAATGGAAAAGCAGAGCCGGAGATTAATCAGCTGATAAGTGATCATGCTGGGGACGATGATGCCATTGTGTACACTGGTGGATCTATAGTGCATGGTGAGAAATCGGGATCGAACATTCTCTGCGAGAATAAAGGGCAGGGTCGTTGCTGAACAGAGTGGAGCCTACATGACAACAACCTCCAGCATGTGAATGGAGGTAGCGGCAGTTACTGCAGCACTGAGGTGGGTGTCTGAAACTCCATCAACCAGGGCAGTTATATTGTCAGACTCTCAAGCCATGCTTCAGAAAGTTCAGAACGGATGGTTGCAGCAGGAATGGAAAAAAGCAATAGAATCCTCAAGTCTTAAAGAACTGGTGTGGATCTACTGTCCTGGTCATGCAGGGGTACGTGGCAATGAGAGAGCTGACTTACTGGCCTCGAGAGCACCCATAGTGGGGACACTGGACATGGATAAGGGAGATATACTAAAGGCAATTAATGATCGGCTGCTAGATAATGACACTGTAATGGATGAATCAACAAGGCTGAGACTGTTGGAGTTTGGCATTAAACGTGGGACTAGCAGAGATGGACGTGAGAGAGGATGCATCAGTCGTATGTACAACAAGCGTGCTACAGGAGCAAATAGCATTGATACTCTTCGACATTTGCTGAGGGAGACTGAGCACCTATGGGTTTGCCCGGAGTGCAGTGAGGTCGATTCTGATCAACAATAATAGTAACTAGTGCCGATTCTGGTGAGTATATCTTCTCCCTTATGGCGGATTGACCTGATGGTGCATTCATTCACACCGAATTTGCGGCAGATGGATACTACAGACATCACAGAACAAAGTTTATCCAATACACAAACTTTATCACTGAGGCTCATCTCTAATTCTAAAGATATCGGGTCGGCTCCCAGCACAGGGAATATAACTGATAGAAAATGTTTTTCCTAATGCCTCTTGCGCTTAGGCAGACTCGCCAACACACTTGCACTACGCTTGGATGACGTTATTAAATACAAAAGAACGGTAATCAAAAATAGCGTAAACCTCCAAAAACGTGGATGACAAGATGCCGACAAAGACACGTGTAAACATGATGAAATTAGCGAGAAAAAGATGGCAGCCTCTCCTTGCTGGACCCGATCTGTAACGCTGCGCGGTAGGCGTCTCGAAATTGTTTGCCTACTGTGCATGTACGCGAAAACCCGCGAGGTTCCTGCGAATGGCAAAAAAGGGTTACACTTTATCTCGCGCGAATGAGCGAATCTGCCAATGCGGTACACGGAATAGCGAGAATTGACTATATATATATATATATATATATATATATATATATATATATATATATATATATATATATATATATATATATATATATATATATATATATATATATATATATATATATATATATATCTATATATATATATATATATATATATATATATATATATGGAGTTATTGATAATATGTAGTTAGCAACAAGAGGATCTGGGCTAAATAATATGATCACTCATAACTTTCTTTTATAGCTGGTGAAAGGCAAGTTACTGTGCATTTTAAAAGAGGCAAGACAGTTAAGAAGTTAGAGACTTCCACAAATGGGTGTTTGTATAGAATAGAAGATTGAAATGGTATGTCCGACACCGGAGCCGTTTGCAGTCTAAAATAAAACCCACCTTAACTAGGGATCGAACCATGGACCACCGACCTTGGAAACCGGTGCACTAACTACTGCGCTACCCTGGGTCCCCAGAGAGGTAGAGGGAGAATGAAAAACATAGAGAGAAAAGAACTGGAGACAGAAAGGACAAGGATTAAAAAAAAAGTATGGAGAGACTTTGAGCTGATGGCACGGTCCAGGAAGATTTGACACGAGTTTGTTGAAGTCCTCTGCACCTTTGGGAGTTGTGTGGTAATCAATGCATAAAGACAGTTACGTATAAAGGCAATGGATGCTCGGAGGATGTCTTGTAAGCAACGGGACAAAGAAAAACAAAAAAGAAACACGTACCGGTAATCAATTTGTGTTGTCCGCTCCGAAAATATAAATTCTGACAGTAAATATTTACTAAAATGCGGAAGACATAATATCCTTTACAGCTAAATGACAGAAACAAATATTGCTTTGTATACCTTAAACTTAAACCGGTAAACGTAACGTGCCGTTAAACCGGTTTGTAAATACATTCCTCCAGATTCGATTTTCCAATATCCACAAGCTTACAAGATGTCCTACGTTAAGGCATTACTTTGGTTTACCTGTTCACCTTGTATTTGACTGGTTAGTGTTATTCGATATTGAGGGTATTACGCCACCATAATATCGAGTAATTGATTTCCCGATCTTTCTGCGTGTTTATTACTGTGTAATCGGGACCTTTCCGTCTGCTCGGATCGATCACGTGTTGACATTTACACTTGCCAGGGGAAATAACTGAGAAAATGTTATGCTGTTTTCTGAAAATGACTGGAAGGGGGTAGTTAAGTGCTCTTTTACACAGACCAATTGTTTTCATTAAGCTTCCTCGTCTGAGGTTGCAGTGATTAAAGAAAAAATGTGTTCTTCGGTTCTTTATTTGTTCTTGGAGTTCTTACTCGTAAGATTCTGCTATGTCTTCTTGTCTTTCTTCTTCTTCTTCTTCTTCTTCTTCTTCTTCTTCTTCTTCTTCTTCTTCTTCTTCGTCTTCTTCGTCTTCGTCTTCTTCTTCTTCTTCTTCTTCTTCTTCGTCTTCTTCGTCTTCTTCTTCTTCTTCTTCTTCTTCTTCGTCTTCATCTTCTTCTTCTTCGTCTTCGTCTTCTTCTTCTTCTTCGTCTTCGTCTTCGTCTTCGTCTTCTTCTTCTTCTTCTTCTTCTTCTTCTTCTTCTTCTTCTTCTTCTTCTTCTTCTTCTTCTTCTATTTGCTATTATTATTTTGTTTTGTACTGTGTCATTCCAGTAGTGTATAGTTTCTGCAACATGTACACTTTTTCTTTATTTGATCTTATTACTTTATTACTGGTACACTTTGGTGTTTGTGGTCGATTATGAATCATATTCTGTCTGCTGTTCCGTTTTTCCTTTACATTTATTGGATTTTCACTTCTTGTTTTCATCCCCCCCCCCTCCCCACCCACCCCCGCACTTCTTTGTTTTATTCTTTTATTATTATTTTTTTCTACTTCATGTTATCTTCTAGTTCGTTTTTTCTATTTTTGTCTTTTTTCATTATTTTATTTCATGTTTTATATTTCATGTTTTCTTATTTTTTTCTAATCGTTTGACTTCTTGTTCTTCTTAATGACTTTATCCCTCTTCTTCTTGCACATCTATCCATCTTCTCCGTGTAGAATTTTCTCCTTCTTGTCGCAGTTTTCTACTTCTTGCTTGTTCTACTTCGTCTTCCTCGTTTTTCTTCTACTTCTTGCACAGTTTTATCCTTGTTGCATTTTCTCTTCTCTCCCCCCTCCCCCTCAATTTTCTCCTTGTTCTTTTTCCCTTATTTTCCTTCTTGTTCTTGCACAGTTTTCACCTTCTTCTTGCATTTTTCACTCCCTCTTACAGGGATCCTCCTTCTGCTAGCATAGTTATCTCTTTCTTCTTGTACAGTGCTCTCCCTCTCCTTGCACCGTTGTGTCCTTCTTTCTACACAGTTCTCTCCCTCCTCTTGCACAGTTCAATACCCTATCTTGCACAGTTCTCATTTCTTCTTGCACAGTTCTCTCCCTTCACTTGTATGTTTTCCCCTTGTTTTTACAAGGTTATCTCCCTCATCTTGCACAGTTCTCTCCCTTCACTTATATGTTTTCCCCTTGTTTTTTACAAGGTTATCTCCCTCATCTTGCACAGTTCTCTCCCTTCACTTGTATGTTTTCCCCTTCTTTTTACAAGGTTATCTCCCTCATCTTGCACTGTTCTCTCCCTTCACTTGTATGTTTTCCCCTTCTTTTTACAAGGTTATCTCCCTCATCTTGCACAGTTCTTTCTTTCTTCTTCTTGTTCAGTAACTTCCCTTTTTCTTGCACAGTTTTATCCTTCTTCTTCATCAAAGTAATTTATTCAATCACTGATTGAATAAATATTATAATATCAGCAGGCCGCTATTTAAAGACCACGCGTAGTTCCTAACTATCTACGAGGAGATATAGACAGAATAGCACTACTGATTGCTCGAGCATGTCGTAAGAGACGGCTAATATTAGGATGCGCATGAAGTATCATGCCAAAACAAATTGTCACAGAAACCACTAGCACCTGAGCATATGAATGCTTTGATGCAGGCTTCCTGCAAACTGCTGGGGGCACCTCTGTGCGTCATAAGCAGAGAAAATGAGAAAAGCGAAAAGGAGAAGGCGAAGAACCATTTACATCCTGTAGTATTAGTAGCCCCCTTGAGTCGTAACTGAGAATGCGATGGCGGCAGTGAGGTGATAACTCTCAGCTGCGTTTATTTTTACCTGGTCCCTTACATCCTGAGAGCTAAAATATTCGCCTTTTGTATTTTATTTTCTTTACTTTGATATTTGTCATTTTTTACCTGGTTCATTCTTTATTGTATCACTCACTTTTTCTGGTTTTTTTTTTTCTTCTAATAAGCTTGGAAGTGCCTGGTGAACGAACGAACAAACGAAATTGTTATTTCATCAAGGTAAAGAAATAGGCTAGGCATAATCGCTTTGTTACATTTCCACCCTGCAATAATGCAATTCTCAAAGTGGTTTTCAAATTAATAAATTATTAACTTCATTATTAATTATTAACATTTCATTCGGTAATAGAATACAGACATGCATACACACACAGATAGAAAGATGTGGTGAAAAATTCTAATACCCATATATAAATGAGAACATAAATGTAAAGCAGAACGAAATAATACGATAGGAAGAAGAATGGAGAAAGACCAGTGCTTTCCCAGTATAGAGAACGCCTTAGTTGTATAACGCCGTAATGGCTAACACAAGATTTCTACTTGTCCTAATTCGTTCGTTCATAAATAAAATGCTTGAGCCTAACGATACGGCGATACCCGTAGTTCTAAAAATAGAATGTGTAATAAAATCTTCTGAACGACCTTGATTTTAAAAATTAACACTAGTGCAAAATTGCGCACAAAGTTGGCCTTGGAAAGACAGACGGGCTTAGAAGAGAGAGAGGTAGACGGACCATGGAACACAGTATCGCAAGCCACTCGCTATGTGTCTAAAAATAAACCAACTCGCAGTGTGCTTGGCCTAGATTTTTTCAAATAAACAGTGATGAAAAAAACTAACGATACGAGGTTAAGTTTTGAAAACAGGTTTAAATTCTTATTAGGAAACCTGATTTTTTCGCAGGGCTCCTGACTTTATACTGATAGTACAGTCGTAAAGGATTGAACAGGTGGTAGTTGAATTAAACACTTAACATCGAAGAAAGATCGTATTCTTAACTACACCACTTAGCCCTTTGAAAATCATATATTCGTGTACAGGAAGGCTAGTGGACTAGGAATATGTAAGAAATTATCTAAAAAGTCCATTAGATAATTAAATATTGGTAATAAAACATATAGAGAACAGAGATACTGTCAGGTTTGGTCATATCTGCTTGGGATGGAAATCCCTGATTTTGTAAAACATAGTAGTGACAGAAAGTCTAAGATAGTACGTGGGAGACCATTGGCTGAACTTTGAAGTTAAAAGAAAGTGGATTGGGTGACCTATGAATAACAAATAAATGCCTAGAAACGGAGTAGAATTGAATGAAAATGTTGTAATGACTGGGAACTCTTTTGAATATATTCAAAACGATTGGTCAATACACTGGATATCGGCAGAAGAAATCTTAGAAGGGACGCCATATCGTTACACATTTGAGAGATGAGAGCAAGCAGTGTTATTCTAAATTAAATATAAGATAACAGCTTGGACATACCGCAGATCAAACTGTGTCAGTCATCTTTAGTGTGTTTTCCTTACGAATTGTGGTAAGCTAGATATTTTGATCTGTATTTTATATGAAAATTGAATGTGAAATGATAAATTATGTCTGTATGTGTGCGGTTCAGTAGCAAACATGAGGCAAAGCCTAGATATTGCTCCACCATGTAAAAGATTGTCAGAGAGGAGTATAACTGCATATATATATATATTGGATTGCCATATAGTAACATAACACCTATCCTATTCTATGGAAGGGATTACAGCTGGGATCGCAGAGGCGTTGTAACCATTAGGGAGAGGAATACTGGTGTATATTGTCAAATGAAAAGCTAGCAGTTGGCCAAAAGCGCTGAACTTTATGTTTGTTTGTACTGTCATGTACTTCTGTGTGGAATAATATGGTATACTAGTTAGTAAGAAGGATGCATAACCTTCACTTTCAGGGACCGTGGTATAGATGGTGATATTGCATCGTCCGGTCTGAGTACTGCGTGATCCAGAAAGTTGGCAGCAGACTCCCAGCACAAGATAGCGGCCATTGCCTATCCTATTATCAAACTGAGAAGCAAGCGAGCAGAGGATACAGGTTTCCTGCAGCTGCAATATGAGATAAGAGCATATCGGCACGTAAAGCCCAACCTTGAATCAAATACCCCTGAAGTGAATTTTGTTAAAAAGACAAAAGGGACAGAAATTGTAAACAAACAGAATCTGTGAATCCCTTAATATTATTTCCACCAGTAGCAAACACATGAAGTCGTGATGACAAACAACAACCTTGCATTAAAAGCCAGTATTACCTCATAATAATACATCACAACACTACACTTATATTACAATACTATTATACATCTGGACAAAGATCTTTTGTAGAAATTTTTGTACATAAACATTGTGCTTACATTTGATTGTGATTCCTGATTCACATTGTAGTAGGATCAGGATATCTATATATTGAAAAGTTAATACATTATATAAAATTTAACACTTGACTTACTTAAGGTAAATCTTTAAAGTGTTAGGTGTTTGTGATTGTCATAGTGTTGTAACTTGTTGTGAATCTTAACTTAGGTGTTTATCTGTCTGTTGGTTGTTGTGAACTTACACTTCATCACTATCATAACCCTAGACATTAAACGAAGTCATCATACAATTCAAGAATAAGTCTGATTGAGGTCGAAATGTGGTAGCAAGCAAGGTTATCTGTAATACATACAACCTTATTAGATACAGATACCTTCACAGCTGATCTCAGTCAGTACAATAAGTCCCCTATAAATATTTATATCATCCCAAATCACCACAAAAGAGAGAGAGAGAGAGATATAGAGCGCGCGCGCCCACAAGAGAGAGAGAGACAGACAGAGAGAGAGAGATTCCAGTGTTACATTTTTACAATTAAAGTAAAATCGATAACATTTAAAAGTAAATACTCATTAAAACATTGTACAAACTAAAACAGATTTGCTAGACGTTGAGTTTTTAAGCTTTCATGATTTTGACATGAGTATGCAGGTATCTTTTGAATATGGTGTAGATTTTAGTTTTTATAAATCTCGGTAAGACTTTGCACGATAAAGCACTTGCGTAACTAAAGCAACTAATACAGAGGTCAGTTCCAGGTGTTTCAAGATCCCACATTTGATCTTCACGTACAAATTAATGAGCAGCATTTATAGGGACAATTTTTGTGCAAATATGAAGGTGTCCTACCATGCAGAATTTGATGTGCAAGCAGGACATCACTGAAGAGGAAGAATGGTTTGATAGGAAGAATGGTTTGATAGGAAGAATGGTTTGATAGGAAGAATGGTTTGATAGGAAGATTGGTTTGATAAGAAGAATGGTTTGATAGGAAGATTTGTTTGATATCAAGATTGGTTTGAAAGGAAGAATGGTTTGATAGGAAGATTGGTTTGAGAGGAAGATTGGTTTGATAGGAAGATTGGTTTGATAGGAAGATTAGTTTGATAGGAAGATTGGTTTGATAGGAAGAATGGTTTGATAGGAAGATTGGTTTGATAGGAAGAATGGTTTGATAGGAAGAATGGTTTGATAGGAAGATTGGTTTGATAGGAAGAATGGTTTGATAGGAAGAATGATTTGATAGGAAGATTGGTTTTATTGGAAGAATGGTTTGATAGGAAGAATGGTTTGATAGGAAGAATGGTTTGAGAGGAAGATTGGTTTGATAGGAAGATTGGTTTGATAGGAAGATTTGTTTGATATCAAGATTGGTTTGAAAGGAAGAATGGTTTGATAGGAAGATTGGTTTGATAGGAAGATTTGTTTGATATCAAGATTGGTTTGAAAGGAAGAATGGTTTGATAGGAAGATTAGTTTGATAGGAAGAGTAGTTTGATAGGAAGATTGGTTTTATTGGAAGAATGGTTTGATAGGAAGAATGGTTTGATAGGAAGAATGGTTTGAGAGGAAGATTGGTTTGATAGGAAGATTGGTTTGATAGGAAGAATGGTTTGATAGGAAGATTAGTTTGATAGGAAGATTGGTTTGATAGGAAGAATGGTTTGATAGGAAGAATGATTTGATAGGAAGATTGGTTTGATAGGAAGATTGGTTTGATAAGAAGAATGGTTTGATAGGAAGATTGGTTTGATAGGAAGATTGGTTTGATAGGAAGAATGGTTTGATAGGAAGATTGGTTTGATAGGAAGAATGGTTTGATAGGAAGATTGATTTGATAGGAAGAATGGTTTGATAGGAAGATTAGTTTGATAGGAAGATTGGTTTGATAGGAAGAATGGTTTGATAGGAAAATTGGTTTGATAGGAAGATTAGTTTGATAGGAAGAATGGTTTGATAGGAAGATTGGTTTGATAGGAAGAATGATTTGATAGGAAGATTGGTTTGATAGGAAGATTGGTTTGATAGGAAGATTGGTTTGATAGGAAGAATGGTTTGATAGGAAGAATGGTTTGATAGGAAGATTGGTTTGATAGGAAGAATGGTTTGATAGGAAGATTAGTTTGATAGGAAGATTGGTTTGATAGGAAGAATGGTTTGATAGGAAGATTAGTTTGATAGGAAGATTAGTTTGATAGGAAGAATGGTTTGATAGGAAGATTGGTTTGATAGGAAGATTGGTTTGATAGGAAGATTGGTTTGATAGGAAGATTGGTTTGATAGGAAGAATGGTTTGATAGGAAGAATGGTTTGATAGGAAGATTGGTTTGATAGGAAGATTGGTTTGATAGGAAGATTGGTTTGATAGGAAGATTGGTTTGATAGGAAGAATGGTTTGATAGGAAGAATATTCAGCTGCGAAAACAGCTGAGCTCTGGAATTGTTTCCTTTAAGCAAACAAGACGTAGAGATCTTTTCTATAAAAGGTAAAGGTACTCCCATACCTGATACTGCTGTAGGGAAGTGATGTGTTAGAGACCTCACCATATTAGGTCCAGCATCTAGAGGTGGGGGTGACCATCTCCTCGCTGCCATTTCCTTCCCTAACTCAAAGATCAGAGTCAGGTACCCATTTACAGCTGGGTAGACTAGAACTTGTCGGTACCGTGATTCCAACCCGGCACGTTTACCGCAAGAGACCAGCACTCTAACCACTCTGACAATCGGACGCTCTATAGGGACTCTAAATGTTTCAGAACCGGAAAGCTACAGCGACTGTGGATATTTCAGCAATAAGCAAGATGTCTTTGAATATATGCAAAATAGTATGTAAGTCTAGAGTGCGGACATTACAAGTTTTTATTTTTATTTTTGAGAGTTGAAACCATTTTTGAGAGATCTTGCAAAGTAAAATGCGACTTTCAGCTTACAGATTGGTCAATTATCACACCTAAAAATCTGTGCTGTGTAACTTGCTTAATCTCGTATGTTCTCCATCTAGAGATAATGAAAACATATTTGTCTGACAGTATTGAATGTTTTGACGGGTTGATGTAGTTAATGACTGAGTTTTGATTTTTATTAATGAACATATTGTTAATGTTACACCACACCATGTTTAAAACAGTGTCCAAATGATACTGTAAAAAGTGACTCCACTGTTCTCACGTCTGTGCCAGCTGTGTGGTACCGTCACAAACGGATGAAAATTATCATGTGACAGCGTATACTTCGCTGGCTTGACCATGTCAGCCGCATGAAAAATGATCGCACTCCGAAAGATATCTTCTACGGACTACTGGCAGATGGCAAAAGAACAGTTGGGCGACCGTAGCTGAGGTTCAAAGATGTGTGCAAGAGAGACATGAGGCTGTCGTGAAATATTCTAATCCACATATATAAATTATCAGGTAAATGTAAAGCCTAACACATAAATTCAATAAAAGGAAAGAAGAATGGTAAAGAACAGTGCTGTCACAATGACTGTACTCGAAATCCCCCTTGTTTTCTCCTTCGTCTGCAAATTGCAACGTTTCACGTTGATAGTAAAAGCCTACTGCTTCAATACCCGCTTTCTACGATAAAACGTGTACTCCCTTTCTAAGAAAAACCTTGAGATACGCAATCTAACCTAGATTTAAAATTCCATTCATGTCATTTTATACACTACGTTACCAAAAACGAAAGACAGATGGACTAAAGATAGAAAGAAAGGGAGAGGCTGAAAGCCGGAACGCAGGCAATACTAACACAGTCTCGCGATACACAATTACTACCATCACGCGTGTAAGGCCACAAGCACTAGCTTTTTTTTCAAATCGACAGTGATAAACAACACTACCCATACGAGAGTTAGTTTTTAAAAACCTGAAAATTCTTATTAGGAAATATGACATTATACTGGTTTACGTTTGAAAACATTACAGTACCCAGACACCACATCGTATTCGAAGTAAACAGGAGGTAGAAGAAAGTGCATATTTTGAACGCAGCCACTTAGCTCCTTTAAATTTGTATATTTGGGTTCCTTAGGACTTGCTGACAAAGAATATGTTAAACGTTACGCAAATAGTCTAGGAATTACCAAATTATAGCCAAAAGAAATAGTGAGGGATGTCAGACAACACCCAAATCAGAATCGCTCAGTGGCAGATTTTCACCCCACCATTGTACGGGAAATGGGTCTCCATGTTAAATCCGATTTGATTGGAGCGCAATAAATGTAAGGCTAAACACGATTAGTCGGGCTATAAATACTATCTTTTGTTGTCAAGGGAAACGGGAGTAGGAGTACTTTTTTTCAAACGATTGGGTAAACATGGCACGATTGGTTAGACCCGCGAATATAGTCAATCAGAGGCGTCAGGTCACCACCACATGTTCAAATAAACTTACTACAGAACCAGTGCGTTGTGTGGGACCGTGGTCCAAAAGTTATTGAGCAGCACCTGGTCGGAGCTTTGCTGAACCTAGAGGCTGACAGCATACTCCTGGGTCCAGATAGTGACCAGTGAGGTGTCTCCAGAACACAGGGAGGCTATCGAGCAGAGGAGTCTTTTCCTGCCGCCATCACGAAAGATAAGCCTATGTGGCCAGTGGAGCTCAACATTATGCCCCCCCTCAAAATCTGACTTTATCATAAACCAGAGGGAAAATACAGTGTTTAAATTGATAGGAACTGTGAACTTTTCCCCATACCATTTACAAGATAAACAAACACTTGAAGTCATGATGACAAATAACAACATAATTTGAAAAAACAAAACCAGTATTACCTCATATTACTACTACACAACTGACACACATAAGATAATATTAATAAAATATGTCACTACAAGATTCATAGTGATAAATCCTGTACATATAAATTGTAATTAAAATTGATTGTGATTCCTGGTTCACTTTGTATTTGAATCAGGACACATATATATTAGTGACAGTAATTAATACATATTTATATTTGAAAATTTACCAGTGCCTCATTTAAGAATAGTCTTATAGAGTGTTAAATGTGTGTGAGTGTCACAGTGTTGTCACGTGTGGTGGAATAAATTAAATTGTTTATCTGTATGTTGTTGTTGTGACTTACACTTCATCATATACATACCCTAGACATTTAACGTAGTCATCACAATATTCCAGAATAATTCTGACTGAGGCATAATGTGGTAGCAAGTAAGGTTATCTGTAAAACACTACACCTATTAGATACAGATACCTTCACAGCTGATCTCAGTCAGTACACTAAGTCCCCTATAAGTATTTATAACATCCCACTTTACCACATATATTGGGGGCTCGTCCGGGATATTGAACTTTCTCCTGTTATAGATATTGGGAATAAAAAGAATTAAAAAGTATCCTTGGGTGAAAATAAATAAGGTTGAGCTCTCAGTGCCTGTAGTGTCCTTAGATAATTATTGAAAGATTGAATTGCTTACAATTGCATGTTAGACAATGGCCGACTTGGCAAAATTTCGATCTGCTGCTGTACAGACTGCGAAAGAGTTAGGAATGGACGGGCAAATTATGATTGCTTATGTCACTGCTGAATGTGACAAATATATTGAACGGGAAGAAAGAAGATTAGAAAAAGAGGCCGAAAGAAAATTAGAATCTGAAAGATTGGCCGAAGATAAGAGAATAGAGGCTGAAAAAGAGATTAAGAGGTTGCAGATTGAGGCTGAGAATAAGAGGTTGCAGATTGAGGCTGACAAAGAGGCTAAAGCATTGGAAGCCGAGGAAAGAAGACAGGCTGCAGAAAGAGAAGAGAAGAAATTAGCTGCAGAAAGGGAAGACAAGCGATTGGCTGCAGAAAGGGAAGCAGAGGATAAGAGATTACAAAGGGAACATGAGTTACGACTAAGGGAGTTTGAGTTTCAGGGCCATGCTCCTGAAAATGGTGCCAGTCCCTTTACCTCTGATGCCACTGCTAGTCAGGGAGCCTCAACCTCAGCTATGAATTTTCATTTAGATCACTTTGTTGAGAAAGACGATGATATTGAGAGCTATCTAAATAGATATGAACTATTAGCTACCACATATGGGTTAGAGAGAGAAAGGTGGAGCTTAAAGTTATCTCAAGGTCTTCGTGGGGCAGCTTATGAAGTTTTTGCCAAAATGAGCAGAGGTGATCAGGAAAATTATGACATGCTAAAGCAGGCTCTTTTGTTAAGATATGAAAAGAACGCAGAATTTTATAGGAAAAAATTTAGGAATGCTAAACTACTGTCAGGTGAAACCTATCACCAGTTCTCTGCACGGTTAGAGACATACTTGGAGAAATGGACTTCTCTGGGGAAAACCCAAGATCTTAAGGAAATGGTCCTTATAGAACAATTAAGAGAGTCCATGGCTCCAGACATGAGAAAGTTTCTCATGGAACAAGGTGCAGAGAGGCTGGGTGAGTTGCTAAATGTTGCTGAAAGGTATCAAGCGGCTCAAGCAGAGGTAACAGGTAATACAAAGAAACAGGTGGATAATTTTAGGGCACCACAGAACTTTAATAAATTTGATCCTAGAGATCAAAACAAAGGTAAGCACCAGTTTGATAGGCCACGGTATGACAATAAAAATAAAACCCCACAATTCGATGAAAGGAAATATGATGAAAGAAAATCTTTCAACCAAGGGAAAAGGTGGTGTAAAAATTGTAAGATGAACAATCATGACACTGACCGATGCAGAAGGAACCCTATTGTTATGGCCACCCTTCAGGTCAGGTCAACCTCAAGAAAGGAGGAGGATATTCTGTTAGATACCACTCCAGAAGAGATGAGGAAGGCACAGGCTGGGGATAAGACCCTCAAGCCTTGTTTCAGGAAATTGTCAACCTGTCATCCAACTCCAGGCAAGGGAGATTTTTACATGAAAAACAAGTTGATGTATAGGAAGACTGGAGCTAGATCCAAAGGTCAGGGACAGCTGGTACTTCCTAAAAGATATAGGGCAGAATTAATAAGGAGCCTACATGTGAAACCAGATGGGGACCATGAAAAAATAGGTACCATCATCCAAAAGGTGGCTCACAATTATTATTGGCCCAAGGCAAGGTGGGACATTGAGAATTTTGTAGAAAGGTGTAGCATAGCACATGAGGGAACACCCACAAGTGGGAACATTGATCAGGACCTGGACACGCCACGGGGCAACCGTAGGCCTGACAATAGAAAGAAAAATAAATTTGATAAAGTGGACCAAATGGAATGGGAAGCCCCTTTTCACGGACAAGCTTCACTTAATTGTTTTACAATGGCCACTATGCGGAGAGTGCAAAAAGATGTCTTACCCCAGGATAAGCCGAAAATCCCTCAATCGGACTTAAACAAACTGGAGGAAGAAGATGTAGAGAGGAAATCTCTCATCAAGAATTTTAAGTGGGGAGACAGCCCCAAGAAAAGAATTGGTAGCGGTCGTTTTGTGACTGATAATTCTGGGAAGAAAAATCATCACTATAGCGCTTCCAGTGGAAGAGACCATACCGGTGCATGGACAAATAGGTCCACACAATTAAAGGTCCATATGTAACGCTGTTAAGAACGTGGACATGGAGATGAAAAAGGAACCACTTTCATCATTTGAATATCCATTACACCCCTGTGAGACAGCGGCACAGGTGAAAATCAGTACACATTTAACGAAAACTCAGAAAGAGAGAGTGCAACAGGTTCTCGACAATCAATGCCGAGGTGTTAACAGACCGACCAGGGCATACAAACTTATTGGAATATGATATGAAGCTGATAGATCCCACACCTGTCTGTATGAAACCCTATTCGATTCCTTTTGCTAAGGAGAAAGCTTTGAAGGAAGAGATAGACTATTTGTTGAAGGAAGGAATTATTTCACACAGTGAATCTTCGTATAGTTCCGGTGTTGTACTCTTAAGAAAACCCTCTGGAGAACATAGACTCTGTATAGATTACAGGAGACGGAATGCTATTACAGAAGGACAGGTGGATCCATTGCCGGATACAAATCAGCTGTTTGCCAGACTAAATAAAGCTAAATATTTCTCAAGGGTGGATCTGAGTAAAGGCTACTATCAGATTCCAGTAAAACCTGAGATCAGACAAAATTGTTGGATGTAAACATTTCGGAGGAACGTAATGAATCCCTGAGTTGCCTCTTTGATTGAGGATATTCCGAATGTTCCATACAGGCTAATAAGAAGATTATGGGATCCCCTACGAAAACTCTGCTATCACCAGGTATATGTTATCTCCTCATAACGTACATTTTGAGGAAAATCTAATGTTCTCTGGACATGTCATTGCGCAGACTCAGAGAAGAAAAATGGTGAATACGGGTTGTGAAGCATCATTAAGACAAGCAGTCACCCTTGCGGCTGTTCAGTAACATAACCGAAAGATATTATTGGTTGTAGAGGTCTGAGGCAGATTTCATGAGTAGTGCTTACTCTGAATGGACCCAACTACATAAAACCATGATAGCACAACAGCAGAGTAAAGTCAAGTCGACTTACATTTATCTATGTGTATATAGAATAAAGGACTGACATAAGATGTCTGTTTTAAGAGGGGAGATGTCGTGAAATATTCTAATCCACATATATAAATTATCAGGTAAATGTAAAGGCTAACACATAAATTCAATAAAAGGAAAGAAGAATGGTAAAGAACAGTGCTGTCACAATGACTGTACTCGAAATCCCCTTTGTTTTCTCCTTCGTCTGCAAATTGCAACGTTTCACGTTGATAGTAAAAGCCTACTGCTTCAATACCCGCTTTCTACGATAAAACGTGTACTCCCTTTCTAAGAAAAACCTTGAGATACGCAATCTGACCTAGATTTAAAATTCCATTCATGTCATTTTATACACTACGTTACCAAAAACGAAAGACAGATGGACTAAAGATAGAAAGAAAGGGAGAGGCTGAAAGCCGGAACGCAGGCAATACTAACGCAGTCTCGCGATACACAATTACTACCATCACGCGTGTAAGGCCACAAGCACTAGCTTTTTTTTTCAAATCGACAGTGATAAACAACACTACCCATACGAGAGTTAGTTTTTAAAAACCTGAAAATTCTTATTAGGAAATATGACATTATACTGGTTTACGTTTGAAAACATTACAGTACCCAGACACCACATCGTATTCGAAGTAAACAGGAGGTAGAAGAAAGTGCATATTTTGAACGCAGCCACTTAGCTCCTTTAAATTTGTATATTTGGGTTCCTTAGGACTTGCTGACAAAGAATATGTTAAACGTTACGCAAATAGTCTAGGAATTACCAAATTATAGCCAAAAGAAATAGTGAGGGATGTCAGACAACACCCAAATCAGAATCGCTCAGTGGCAGATTTTCACCCCACCATTGTACGGGAAATGGGTCTCCATGTTAAATCCGATTTGATTGGAGCGCAATAAATGTAAGGCTATGTGGTGAAGTGGGATGTTATAAATATTTATAGGGGACTTAGTGTACTGACTGAGATCAGCTGTGAAGGTATCTATATCTAATAAGAGTAGTGTATTATAGATAACCTTACTTGCTGCCACATATATATATATCTCAGTCAGAATTATTCTGGAATAGTGTGATGACTACGTTGTATGTCTAGGGTATGTGTATGATGAAGTGTAAGTCATAACAACAACAGACAGATAAACAATTTAATTTATTCCACCACACTTGACAACACTGTGACACTCACATACATATAACACTCTAAAGGATATCTTAAAGGAGTCACTGATAACTTTTCAAATAACAATATGTATTCATTGCTGTTATGAATGAATATGTGTCCTGATTCAAATACAAAGGGAACCAGGAATCACAATCAATTTTAATTACAAGTTATATGTACAGAATTTCTCAATATGTATATTGTAGTGACATATATTATTAAAAGTATCCTATGTGTGTCAGTTATGTAGTAGTAATATGAGGTAATACTGGTTTTGTTTTGTTCAAGCTCTGTTGGTATTTGTCATCATGACTTCAATAGTTTGTCTTTATGGGAGCTAGTATTGGAGATGTTCTCAGTTCCTGTTATTAAAACAATTTACTTCCCCTCTTAAGTTTATGTTACAATGTTATTTTAAGATGGGGTACATAATTTTGAGCTCAGCTGGCCACATCAGCTTATCTTGCGTGATGGCGGCAGGAAAAGACTCCTCTGCTCGATTTCTCCCCTGTGCTCTGGAGACACCTCACTGATAGCTAAATGGACCAAGGAGTATGCTGTCCGACTCTGGATTCAGCAAAGCTCTGACCAGGTGCTGCTCAATACCATCAAGACCACGGTCCCTGAAAACAAGAAGGATGTACCTTCTACTTCATAACTAATTGATACTCTCTTTTTACACTGAGCACAATACATCACAAACATTGAGTTCAGAGCGTTAGGCCAACTGTCAGCTTCATCTGAAATACTTTATACCAGTATTAACCTCCTTAATGGTTACTACGCCTCTGCACTTCCAGCATTATTTCTGTCTAATCAATAATCTAGGTGTCAGTGTACTGTTTGGCCATTCCATGCAGTTTTACTTTCCTCCGACACCTTCTGTTCAGGCTGGAGCATTATAAGCTTTACATCATGTTTGCTACTGAACTACACATATATACAGGCATAAATTAACAATTCACATTCAATTTTCATTAAAAGATACTGAATGTTTCAAGCTTACCACAATTCATGGAAACAAACACAGATACGTTGATTAGCAATGAATTCTGGCACAAATACTGGCACAAATTCCCATCTGCTTATGTTCCAGGCTTTTATTTTAGCAAAAATGTGAGCTGGCTTCAACGCACTGTTGCTTTATCAAGCTTATTTGAACTAGTGGTCTCGAACTAACGCTCCTAAGTGAGTATATCAGCGAGTCTGGCCAATGGAGCCACGTTTCGACAAGGGTTTGAAAAAATTTTAACTTCCTACGTCTCCCCTAACAACCAAATATAGTATTTATAGTCCGACCAATCGTGTTTAGTCTTATATTTGTTGCGCTCCAATCAATTTGGAGTTTACATGGTAGGCTATTTCCGTACGCAAGGTTTTTTCAAACACGTTATAAAAAAATTTTATGAGCAGAAATGATTTCATGCTGTCAGGCATCCCCAATATTTTATTTTGGTTATAACTTGTTAATTCCTAGACTATTTGCGTAACGTTTTACATATTCTTTGTCAGCAAACCCTAAGGAACCCAAATATACAAATTTAAAAGAGCTAAGTGGCTGCGTTCAAAATATGCAATTTCTTCGACCTCCTGTTTCGAAGATGTAGGTCATTACGCAGTCTGCCTCTCAATGTTTTTCCAAGAAATACAGCACACGTTTCATTGAAGAAAGCGGGTAATAATATAGTAGGCTTTTACTATCAACGTGAAAGCGTTACAATTTGCAGACGAAGCATAAAACAAAGGGGATTTCGAGTACATTCCTTGTGACAGCACTGTTATTTTACCATTGCTCTTTTCTTTATTAGAATTTATTTGTTACGCTTTACATTTACCTTTTAATTTATATATGTGGATTAGAATATTCCACGACATCTCCCCTCTTAAAACAGACATTATATGTCAGTCCTTTATTCTATATACACATAGAGAAATTTATTATTATTTCTGGGGTTTACGGTGATTCTCATCACACGGATGGCGGCTTAAAAAATCCGCTCCCAAATTTGTTTTTTCCAGATATATACTCAATGCTAAAATTATATGGAGCCAAAAGTAAAGACCATCGGAGTAACCTGGAGTTCTCATGCCTAGCCTGTGCTAGAAACGATAAAGGTTTGTGGTCTGTTTGCAACTTAAAAAAAAAGGCCTTCCCATACAGATATAAATATTGAATTTCTTTATTGCCCATATTACTGCAAGAACATTCTTTTTCGCTAGTTGAGTAATTGATTTCGGCT